>JARHVA010009075.1:155000-300000 GCA_037957365.1 Torreya grandis | reverse complement strand
CAAATTGATAGTAGAGATGAAACTTGTGAGCTAAAGAGTAGGCTCATGAACCAAAAAGGTGAATTAATTCATGAAAGGGTAATTAAATTAGTAAATGATGAAGAGGAGGTTTTTTTTAGAACCTCAACAACTGAAGCTAATAAATAAGTCCAATTGGATATCCATCACAAGGAATTTATGGAACAAGAATCAATTCTCATGCAAGAGGATACAAAAGATGAATTACAGGTTAACGCACTAAGGTATGAATAATAATTTGTATTACATGAAATAATCAAAGATGTAGAAGAATGATTTTTTCTTTTGAATGATAATGATATAGCTGATATTGAAAGAATATACTAATTTTTGATGAAGAAGGTCTCTTAAAGGAAATATAAGATTTTGACCAACAAATTAGATATTAAGGAAGGTTGATAGATGAGAAACAAAACAATTTTATTTATTTATAATAATATATAATAGCTGCAAAAAGAAATTGAAGTCTTGGAATATATTATAAAGAATGATCCTAAAATAAAAATTAAAGAGAGAGGAAGTTGGCATGAGATAATGATGTTTCAAGAAGAAGTTATAGTTGACAAGTCAAATGACATACTTAAGAAACAAGTATGGATTAAATAAAGATGGAGAGAGACATCAAGGTCTCAAATTTTGATATCTAATACTAGATTGGATTGTGTATGTGCATGTTTTTTAGACAAGGAGATAAAGTGTATTGAGAAGAGAGCTATAGAAAGAGATCAAGATAAGAGGATAAAAGTTGACATACTTATTCAAAAGGTAAAACTTGCAAAGAGGAATCAAGAAGAAAAGATCAAAGAAGGACAAAGAAAAGCTTGGAAGGAGAAGATATCCAAGAAGACAAAATAAAGATGTGGTAATCAAGAACATGTCCACATATATGAGTGGATAACTAAAGGAGGTCCATAGGGAGAAATTTCAATAATCATGTGAAATATCAAAAAAATATCATGAGTAGGATCTCATGAAATATTCTAAGCCTAGGATTTTAATGTAGGAGAATCAACCCATCTTTATATATTTTGTGAATAAAACCTATGTAAATTCAAATAAACCATGTTTTGAAAGGTAAGAAGTAGTGTTATGATTCATTGTATAGGGTATAAGGTATTTATAAATCTTATATGGCTTAAGTATTTCTATTTTGGTCATGTGAAGGTGAATAAATAGATATATTCTCATACTTGTCACTTTCCTACCAAAATCTATATTTGAATATTCAAATAGTGTAATAAGGCTTGTAAGCCCTTGTGGCTAGTGCTAAAAGGCATGAACCTATTATAATGAACCTAGGAGGTCATGACCATGATGTAAAAGTCATTTTTCATGTAAATGTGAAAAAACCTTGTCACCATCTAGAAGCATCGTAGTCAACGTTGGATAAGGCATATTTAGTATATTCTAAGTTGAGAAGCAAGTTGTTAAAAAAACCTTGGTCTTATTCTAATATAAAATCTATGTTTAAACATTAGTTAATAAAACATGGGATTAGAAACTATGAATAAGAGGATAATAAATAAATACACATGTGAAAGAAAAATTAGTAGTGATGAAGTAATGAGAAATTAGAGTAATGGAGGAGTGGATGGTCTATAAGAAAGGAGACAAGAGGTCTCTAGGTCTGCATAACAAGTTATAGGTCTGTATCATGATATTTTGATAAATATTTGAATAATAAGTGTGATTTTTATTATTTTATTGTGTTAATATAATAATTTATGAATTTTATTCAAAATTTCACGATAATTTGAGCAATATTTTACAATGAAAGCATCCATTTTTAGGAATGTGTAAGTAAGATTGCAAGTTTGTAGTTATAGGTTTTCTATAGGTTTGAGTTTTGATGTTTTGAGAATATTTTTGAATGGAAAAAAATGATTTTATTATTAGGTTAATTTTTTTTTTGATATGTTATTAACAAAATTTCATGATTATATCTTCAATATTTTTCTTTAAAAATCCAAATTTGTAAGACTGTGTAGGAAAACATAGGATTCTATTTATAAGTCCTGATAATTAACATTTTTGGAAAAAATAGTGGGGTTTTTACGGTTTGGAAAATTAAATTTAAGTGTTTAAAATTTATTCCAATTGTAATTAAGTTTTTCAACCCTATTAAACTCTTGGAATCTAATTTTGAGTACTCTCGGGTTCTGCTTAAACCCTATAGCCTAGTAACAGGGGATCAAGTAATAAAAGAAACATAACATTAAAAATATCTAGAAAAAAGGTCTAAATTTTTTTATGTATATTATAAATAGTGTTTTAAAAATAATAAAAGTGGTTTGAAGTCTTGAATATCCATAAAAATATGTTATGATAAAAACATTCTGTGTTAATGAAGGAAAACTCAGAAAATTCAGTGTTTTGTGTCAATAAAGGTATCATAACATGAAAATGAATGATAAAAAAGACTTAAAATTTGATGAGTATATTAATTATAATATTTTATAAATTATAACCAAGTTTAATTTATTGAAACATTATACAAAAAAAGATATAAAGGGTTGTGTTTTTATGTTGATTTGTGCTTTTAGAGCTCAATCAAGGTTTAAGAGAGGAAGCAATGAATAAGTTGAGAATTAGGCAGAAGACTAGTATGAAATTTTATATAATGGTAAAGAGGATAGCTTAATAAAATTAATAAGTGATTTTATGTATTGAGAGATAAATAAGGATGGATTTGTAATAATTTTAAAAGTGTAAGAAGGATTATAAGGGTTGAATATAGAAGAATATACTAGTAAAGAAGATTCTTCTCCAAGCATGGAATCATGGTTCTACTAATATAAGCATAAAAATTTATGATTTTGGGATATTTTTAAAGTTATGTAATGATTTTTATATTGATCTTTGATAGTTTTAGACCTAGAGTGTAATAGTTGAGTTAGGCCTCAAAAAGGAAACCTAATAAAGGTTAGTGAAACAAGAATTGGCAATTGCTTAAGAGATAATAAGCAGATCTAAAACCTCAAAGATCAGATTTGAATATGTTTATATGAATTATAATGAATATGGGCCTAAACATCATAATATTAAATTAGAGATTAGGATTTTTTCCATCAATTCTCTTAACAAACTTGTAATAAGCTTATTAGAGTCCTTGTTCTCATATATCCCTTGGCCTATAGGTTTCCTTATTTCAACTTCCATGATTTTATGTATAAACTTAATCTCAAGATATCACAATTCACTTGACATATGAGGAACATGTTAAATCTACATTTCAAAATAAGTTGTAGGTCTCCCACCTTGAGGCCATGATGTTGGCAGTCCTTGGAGATCCTAGAAGTTCTTCTCCATCCCTTGTAAGCTCCTCAACACTTGTTATTTTATGACAAGTTTCTTGAGCTAAGATTTCCTTATCATAAAATTTTATCTTTGAGGAATAATATTTTGTGAACCTATAATAGTATAAGCCTTATTAATCTTAAGACCCTCCTTGATATCTTAAACATTACTCTAAGGGTTATTTGTAACTTTCACCATCACTATGCATTCACTCCTTGTTTAGTAATGAAAACCATGATGATCCTCATTTAACAGGTTTTTAGGTGCATTCATCATGTTTGATACCTTGAAGAGACTTGATCCTTCATAATCCTACAATCTTTATTTAAAGCTGGATTGGAAGAACCACTTGCCACTTCTTTTGAGGTTTTTGAGCTTCTATTGTGACACACGCGTAAATGAGTAAAAAAGACCTATAGAATTTCATGAATCCTTTTGACCATATGATTTACTAGCAAGTCCCATAGAACCTACCTATAAATTCATGTTTCAAATCATCTTGGCCATCTAGGCCTGTAACTCTTAACACATCAAAAGTCTTTGAAGTGTTATTGGAGGCTCAAAACCCATTAGAATATGATGTTATGCCTATGGATATCACTCATTATATAGGACTGTGGTCTTATTAAGACAATCAATATCCCTATGAGGACTTTTGATAAGTTTGAAACCTCTTCATTTGATTTTTAGACCTATCTGTAAGCTATTTAAAGCTTGAGAACCATGCCGACATTAAAAATAATAGGAGCACTATCACAACTTGCAATAGATGCATTTTAACCTCTTAAAGACCAATAACTTAGTGGAAGCCCTCTAAAATTAGGTCATCTTGTGACCATTTCTCAAAAATTATTTTTAATCTTCATCCCAAAATATTCCATCCCTTCTTTATCATTTATGAGGTCTAACAGATAGTCTTGTAAGTGAGATTTAAAGGCATGCAACTTTTGGATCATGATTAAAGGCTTGTTCTTTCTCCATTGAAGTCTTAAAATTTCATGGGATTTGTTTAAACATTTTCAAGTCTTCAATTAGGAGAGATGTATCTTATAAATATGTTGGTATCTCCTTCAATACCTATAAGTTTGTAGAGGGTTTTTGTTTAAACTTGAAGCTTCATGTAATTTTGACAACTGATCTTGATTAATTCAAGAACTTTGCTTACCTTAAACATACTTTGGGTAGAACATTCACCAATCTCACAATTTATTTCTTGTTAAACCTATAATCTCAACATGCAATCAATACTTTAGGCTTACTAAAGGCTTGCAGGAATGTGTATGTATGTTTTTTTGAGAACTTGAAGCTAGTTACTTGGTATGCATACTTCATGTTTCTAACCCTAACCCTATATAAGACTATATTGGAAGCACGTGGAGGTGATTTGTAGACTTATTTAACTTAATTTAAAGCTTTATATCAAACCTTAATGCCTACAGATCTCACTCTCCTGGTTAGAACCTATATACAAAAGAAAGTGAAGCTGATATATAAATCAATCATAGCTCAGAGAAGATAAATGAAACTAACCCTTCCACTTATTAGTACATTTAGATAATCAGGGTCATAACCAATATATATCCATTAGACCTAACTAAGGGTTTTATTACCATACACTATCAATAGAGAGGGTTTCAAAGCCTCTACTCGAGTAATACCACATAATAACCCTAGCTAGGTCCTATGGTTTATAATAAAGTAAAAATAATATAGTGCTCACCAAAGCTTGTGGCACAAATGGGGGGATAATAAACATTAAAATAAAAACTCTACTCAAGTCAATGTAGAGGTAATCCTAAGCTTGGAGAGATAAATACATTGAGAAGACATTACACATGGAAGTCTATCTACTAACAAAAGAGGAGTAAGAGTTAGGAATACTTACCTTGAAGATGAAATAATTGAGTCTCAATCTATCCCTTAGCTAGTGGTGTTTTGAAAGAGGTTGTTGTGGTTTGTAAGGATAACACATATAAGTCAATTTCAGCTATAAGACTTCTCCTATGCATCCAACTAACTTTTCCCACAAGATAAGATTATTTTACAAAGGATGTATGAAACCCTAAACAATGACTCCTTAAGTAGAATGGAAGATAAGTAGATAAATAAGCGTAAATGAATAATTATACCTATTGTAAATGGGTGAAATATGTGTTTATATATCCAAATCTAACCCTAAACCCTTCTAAAATTTTACCCAACATAATCAGCCTAGTTGACCTAGTTAGTAAGGAAATAAAACCATTAGGTCCTAGGTTAAGTCAATTGGGCCAAATTAGTCTTGTAACATGCTCAATTCCAAGAATAGGGTTGACCCATTTGACTATGTTTAGAGGATGGTAAAAATAGGTTTGGATTAGGTAGAGGCTATGTCAGGTGGTAAATTTATTAAAGGAGTGTGTAAGGAAGGTGTCAAAGCTTAAGGAAACATATAAGGAATTTTGTTGGTTGTGAGTGGTAGTATAAGGAAAAATAATCTTTTAAAGAACTAATGGTTTTCCCAACCCTTTCCTAGTGTACCCCATAAGGCATACACTCATAGAGATTGAGACTTGATGGGTTGTGATAAGAGAGAAAACATAAGTAATTGATAAATGTAATAATATTGTGTATACATATGCCCCACTCAAATTTAATCATGTGTCATGTAATTTAACATGGGATAGTGCTAACATAGTAATAAAAAATGCCAAAGGAAATAAATTGTAATATAAAACAATAAATGAAATAAAAAATAATGAAATAATTAAAATTAAATAATTAATGTATACGTACATTGACTTACCTTTATCACTGAATGATTATTTGTTTTATTTGTAGTTTTGATCATGGATGGCACATATAATACTTTGGACAAACCCTAATGATACAAAACTAAATAATCTCAATCATGGAGGGTGAATTAATTCCTTTGGACAAACCCTAAGGATGTACAACTAAAAATATAAGTAAAATGTGAGATTATTAAGGCTAATGTAGAATCAAAATATCAAGCATGTAAATGACAAAATGTAGAACATACTAAATCATGTTGGGAATTATGTAAATCATGAATGAAAAAAAATAATGTAGAAAACACTAAATCACATTGGGAAGCATGTAAAACATAAATTATGGAAAGGAATATAGAACACACTAAATCACATTGGGAAGCATGTAAAACATAAAATGACAAAAAGGAATGTAGAACATACTAAATCATATTAGGAAGCATGTAAAACATAAAATGATAAAAAGGAATGGAGAACATACTAAATCACATTGGGAAGCATGTAAACATTGTAAGTAAATGAAATATCAATGAAAGAAAACTCTAACAAAGATATGGAAGGAAGTGAAATATAACCTTATTTAAGATAAGAATGTGAAATCAAACATAAATAAATCCTAAATGACTGAAAATGAAATTCAAATCAAAATGTAAGACACATATTTCAAGTCTTAATTTAAAAAGGTAAGCATGTAAAATGTCCTATGTAAGATAAATAAAATCTACAAAAATCAAACAAGGACATGATAGGTAGATGAATCCAAATATTTAAAGGATGACAACTCAAAATTAGTGCTTGCTTCAAAATATAATGTAAGAAATAATAACTAACTAATGACATGACTAGGATGATAATCAGATGTTGTGGTAAGTAAATGGTGTAAGGGTGTTTGTGAGGAAAAATTGGTCCTATCCTAGGTATTAAAATGTAACTCAAAAACTAATCTAAAGAGTAGTAACAAGGAAAATGTGATCAAAGATGTGATTAGCTAAAATCAATATCCAACAAGGGGAATATCAAGAAAATATGATGTAAATAAGGAATGCGAGGTGCCATATGGGTGATGTGAACATATTTATCAATAATGAGACACACTAATCAAGTGAGAAAGACTAGAAACTATCAACAACAAGGAGTTATGACATTTTGACTAATGAACACAAAGTTTGGGCTAACAAGTGAAGTTCATATATCATTCCATGAAGGCTATATGCATGAAAAGTATAATGGACCTACCTTACCACAACATGTTCCCTATTCCTTACGACCCCTTACAAATCCATTGGTCTACTATCAATATTGGGTACTTATTGTGAAAAAGTAAGTGCTACTAGATAGTATATGATATAATGAGACCTCCTACCCTAGTCTACTAGCCTACCATACCCAAATGGACCTTGTCTCTATCACGAGGCTAACTGTGGAGTTTGAGCTTTGACTGATATAAGAAATGTGCCAAATATAGATCACATCTTTTAGGATGATCTAAATTTCAAGATTATTTTTGCCTTTTAATCATTACCTTTTATTTTTTTTATGATTTGGATTTGAAAGCTTTTGTCTTTTTATATTCCTCCTCTATATGAATTCAGAGAACCAATAATGAGTGAAATAAGTGATAAACACAAGAAATATTATATGTGGTCACTAGAGAAAATGACCTAAAGACTAAGGTATCTAAAGGCTCCTAGAATTTCCACAACTAAGTGTACAATCTCAAAAATAACTGATGTGTGGCTCAAATGAAAGGAAATAAAGGGAATGATAGGGATCATGAGATATCCATCCATGTAATCAGTGATACAATGATGAATATGCTCATAGCTGATCATAGGGAGGTAAAATAGTGATATGAAATGGATGGGACTAAGCAATGAGATTTATGTCACTAATAAACCATACTAACCTACAAGGGATCTAGTAGAAGCACCAATAAAAGTAGTAGTCATCTCAAAAGAGATGGAAGGTAAATAGTCATCCAAAAAGAGGGGGAAAGTAAATAAGGGTCAAATAATCATAAATATACTTAGGAAAAAATGACATAAAAATATAATAATAAAATAGATATCTAAGAGCTAAAATGGAAACAATGGTGTGAATGAAATGTGTTTATGGGAAGACCTGATCTTATCCAACATATTACAATACAACCCATAAAATATAAAATGAAATAAAACCAAATAATCCAAAGGAAATAATGGTGCTAATAAAGTGAAATAAAATGAAGTAATGTACACTAAATTAAAAAACATGATATAAATAAGAAAAATCTATGCTAATGCTATATCAAAGATGAGCATGTGAAATATAAGCCTATGTGTCTTGAAAAGCTTCTTGAAGCTGAATTTGTTTATTATTATGCATTTTATAAGAAGAGTGGGAATAATAGGATGTGACAATGGGTAAATAGATGTAGGGATGGGCATTACAAGATGCCCCAAAGTTTGAAGTGATAAATGGATGGGCATTGCAAGTTTCCCCAACATGTGATATGGACTGAGGTGAAGTGTAGCTATTAGAGATAGGTAAATGTGTTGTTATGTTAGATTTTGAGAATGTTGAGATTGCCATAGGATGTGTCGAATAGTTATGAGGAGGTCTATAAGGTAAACAAGGACCATGTATGATGCACTTTGGAGTGGGCATTTAAACTAAGTATTCCTTGGGTTCATGTGACCTAAGGGGTTGAGGTTAAATGGATGCAATTACATGTTTAAATTTGTTCATGTTAGCTATAATTTCCTTATTGGTGTAGGAAGAAGGATCAACTATGGTTTGGACAACATTAGTGGATGGGGTAGAGGTTTGGGGTAATTATTGTTGATTATTAGGTAGGTGATGTTGATGTGATTGTGGTTCTTTAATTTGGACTTGCAAGGCCTGAAAATAGTCTTGATAACATCTTTTTGTTAGAGTATCAATATTGAAATATGGAACAAGTAAGGAAGTAAGAATAAAATGGTGAAGATAATAACAAGTCTTATGAGAGTGACCTATCATAGCATGCCACCAATAACATTTATTAGGATTGTACCATTTTGGAGGAGGTTTGGAAGGATCAAAATTCATGGGTTTAGAGTGTGGTAATTTATTTTTAAGTTGTTATAGACTCAAGGGAAGGTGGGTGGGGTTAAAATTGGTTGAATTTGATGCTCCCTTTTGAGTTTAAGGAGGATTATAAGAATCAATGCTATGATAAAATGATTGGAAAGGTTCTTTAGTATTTTTTTGAGGTGATTCAAATTGAGTCATAAGAAAGTCTTACCTTTTTTATTGGTTTAAGGATTGTTCTAAAGTTTTAGGGGAAAAGATATGAACTTTGTATTGAAGAGGAGCTTTAAGATCAATAAAAAATAGTTTTAAAAGAGTATCATCATTCATGTTATGGTCCACTTTGTGAGTTAGATACTTACATTATTTATGAAAGTGGGATCTGATTCATTAGGAAGTTGCTTAACATTGATGAAGTGGTTAAGGTAATTTTTAGGAAGGTCAATATATTGGAATTGTTTTACTAGAGTTGACTAAATCCTCTGGTTATGTAATGGAATTTATATGATGTCAAGTGAATTTCCAACAAAAGTTTTGGATAGGAGATTTGAGGTAGTAAAGGTGTTTTCATAACATTAGATTGGACCCATTTTTAATTTATTAGATTGCATTTGCATCATTTGGGAATGGTTAATTATTCACATAACATTCATTTGTTGAATAATTTGAGAAAGAATTTGAGATATATCAGTAGGAGGATTTTGATTGTTAGTGGTAGGAGGTGGAATGTTAGGGTTGGTAGGAAGATCATTCCCTATATTTGTAGTAGGGGATGTATTATTGGGTGTAGATTTACCCACATTATTAATAGTAGGACTAGGATGAAGAACCTAAATTATATTACATTGTATAGTAATTGGTTTAGGATTAGGAATAAATGAAGGAATGAATTCAATAGTTTTATTTGAAGTAATAATAAAAGTGAGGTTCTGATCTAAATCCTTAATTATGTAGTGTTATTTAAAAATTGGATGCTGAAAATAAGACATAATTATGAATTGATTAGTTTAATTAACTAAGCCAACCACCTACTAAACTAGATCGACTACCTACTAGACTATAGAGGAAAGAAAAACTAGATCGGCCACCTACAGAACTAAGTCAACAAAGACTTATAGAGTTGGCCAAATGGTACAAAGTCAAATTGCTCAACTTATTTTGGAAGCAAAAATAAAATAATCTATAAGAAACTAAGTCAAATAGGTCAACTACATTATGTGGGAAACACACAAAATTTCATCTAAGAAATTAAGTCGAATGTGTCAACTGTATTTTGTAGGTAAGAAATTTTTAGAATGTTATAAATTTAGATGATTAAATAGTAATTTACAAAAAAATATGTTAAAAACATAGTCAATTAGGTTGATTGGGTCAATCTAGTTATAATACATAACACAAACCTTGTACTAATGATGGAAGATACAAGTTTAATAATACAAAATATAATTTACAAAAAACAAGCATCAATACTGGAATGTAATTGCTAATATATTGAGCAACCATTCCTAGATATTTAAAATTATGATTTAAAATATGATAGGGCATTTGGATTTAGAAAGGAAATAGTAAGAGGTAAGATGAAGTTAGTTCCATGTTTTTAAGGCTAAAAGGGGTTTGTATTGCTGATGGTACTGGCTTGGTATTGGGACCTACCTCCTCACTCCATAATCCCACAATAATAAGGGTGTCAGATGCTTTGTCAATATATACCATCAACCACATATTTATACTTGACTAAAAAATTGAGTCAACTTCCCCCTTAGTGATAAAATCTAAGTAGGTAGACCTTACGTAGACTTGTTTAATCCTTTTTGATATTTTGTGATTTTGTAATGTTTGAATAAAATAAAAAGGAATGTGACTAAATCGATAAATTGAAATTTCCTAGTTATACTATGTGTGCTACTCTAAGAAATCAAGCATCAAAATTAAAGATGAATTAATTACTACCAATGTGAGTTAATTCTTATTTCTTGAATAATATTGGGTCGATTGGGTTGACTAAGTATGCAAACAATATAGAATATAATTGACTTGATCAATTTTGTCTGTTGAAGAAAAGGCCAAAGAAACACAATCAAACTAGTTGACTGAGTCTCCTAAGAAAGAAGCAACTATAGAACTAAATCGATCTAGTCAAATTAGTTTATTTTAGGGTTATAATTTTATATAACTAAAAACTATGAAAACTATGACTAAAATGAAGAAAAGAAATAAGTTGGTTAGAATAAACCTGATGGTTTAATGATGTTGAATTGTTGTTTTTATACTGTGTCATCCAAATGAAGTTTTTTTAACCTACTAATAAAGGTGAATGAGTCTAAAAATATATATGTATAAAAGTAAATTATGTTGATTAGATTGATCAAATTGTCTATAATTTAATATAACCTACACAAATCTAAACATAGTCGATAAGATCGATTGTGTGTTAAAACCTATGCACAAAATGTTATGCTAAGTTAACAGAGTCAATATATTAATATAAAAATGAAATAAATAAGAAATGAAAATAAATTATAGTGTGAAGGAAAACTTGTAAGTGTTAGTTTCATGTCAGGTTCACCATAATGTACACATGAGAAAGTGAAGTTGATCTATAAATCAATCCTAGCTCAAAGAAGATAAATCAAACTAACCCTTTCACTTGTTACATTTAGACAATTAAGGTCATGACCAATATAGATTTTTTATACCTAATTAAGGGTATATTACCATATAATATCAATAAAAAGGGTTCTAAAGCCTCCAGTCGAGTAATACCACACAATAACCCTAGCTAGGTCCTATGCTTTGTAACAAAGTAAAGTAAGTCTAATATAGTGCTCACCAAAGTTTATGGCATAAATAGGGGATAATAAACATAAATAATAAAAATGTAGAGAAGAACTCTAATTAATTAAATTTATAGGTAATATTAATAATGGAGAGATAAATACATTCATAAGCCATTACACATGCAAATCTATCTAATAATAAAAGAGGAGTAAGAGTTAGGAATACTTACCTTGAAGATGAAACTATCGAATCTCAATCTCTCCCTTGGATAATGGTGATTTGAAAGAGGTTATTTTGGTTTATAATGATAACAAAGATAGGTCAACTCTAGCTTATAATACTTCTCCTATGCATCTAAGAGACTTTTCCCACAAGATAATTTTTTTCTCCAAAAGAAGTATGAAACCTTCAACAATGACTCCTTAAGTAGAATGAAAGATAAATAGATGAAGAAGTAAAAATGAATAACTCTATCTATTATAAATAGGGTGAGATATGTATTTATATATCTAGATCTAACCCTAATCTATTCCAAAATTTTAGCCAAGAAAGTCATCCTAGTCGACCTAGTTAGTTGTAAAATAGAGCAGTTAAATCCTAGACTAAGTTGGTTGGGCTGACTTAGTCCCATAGTGTGCTCAATTACTATAATAGGGTTGACCTATTTGACTATGTTTAAAGTATGGTAAAAAGAGGTTTGGCTTAAGTAGGGGCTCTGTGAGGCAGTGAATTACTTGGAAGAACATGTAAGGGAGGTATCAAAGCTTAGGGAAACACATATGAGGGACTTGTGTTGGTTATGAGTGGTGGTATAGGGAACACCAATCTTTTGAAGCATCAATGGTATAAACACCACTTTCCTGATACACCCTTTAAGGCACACACTTAGAGAGATTAAGAATCAATAAGTTCCTACAAAAGAGAAAACAAAAATAATTGATAAATGCAAAAATATTATGTATACATATTCCCCACGTAAATTTCATCATGTGTCATTCAGTAGTAACACAGGATGATGCTTTGAGAAAAAAACATATCAAAAAACAATGTTGAGCTAAATAAATTATAGTATAAATTAATAACTTAAATGATAAATAAGGAAATAACCAAAAGTAAATAAGTATTGTATATGCACCTTGACTTACCTTTATTGCTAAATGATTGTCTATTATGTTTGTAGTTTTGATCATGGAGGGTGCATAAACTATTTTGGACAAAATTTAAGGATACAAAACTAAATAACCTCAATTTTGGAGGGAACAATACCTACTTTGGATAGACCCTAAGGATGCAAGACTAAAAATAGAAGAAAAACATGAGATAATTAAGGCTAAGGTAGAATCAAATTATCAATTATGTAAATGATAAAATGTAGAACATACTAAATCACGTTGGGAAGCATGTAAAACATGAATGCCAAAAATGAATTTATAACAGACTAAATCATGTTGGGAAACATGTAAAACATAAATGAAAAAAATGAATGACAAAAATGAATGTAAAACATACTAAATCACATTGGAAATCATGTAAACATCATAAATAAATGAAATATCAATATAGGAAAACTCTAACAAAATATGGAAGTAAGTGAAATATAACCTTATGTAAGATAAGCATGTGGAATCAAACATAAATAAAGACTAAATTACTAAAAATGAAATTTAAAACAAAATGTAAGACAATCATGTCAAGTCATACTCAAATAAAAACATGTAAGCATGTAAAATGTCCTATGTAAGATAAATGAAGTCTACGAAAATCAAACAAGGACTTGATAGGTAGATGAATCCAAAGATTTATAGGATGACAACTCAAAGTTAGTGCTTGTTCTAAGATATAATGTAATAAATCATAAATAACCAATGACATGACTATAACGATAATGAGATGTTATGGTAAGCAAATGTTGTAAGGGTGTTTGTGAGGAAAACCTGGTCTTATCCCAGGTATTACAATGTAACTCACAAACTTATCCAAAGAGGCGTAATAAGGAAAATGTGATAAAATATGTGATCAGTTAAAATCAATATCCAACAAGGGGAATACCAAGAAAATACTATGTAAATAAAGAATGTGAGGCACCATATGGCTAACGTGAACATCTTTAGTAAGAATGAGACATACTAATCAAGTGAACAAGACTAGAAACTATCGACAATAAGGAGTTAGAACACTTAAACTAATGAGCATAAAGGTTGGGATAACAATTGAAGTTAATATATAATTCCATGAAGGATATATACATGAAAATTAAATTGGACCTACCTTCACACAACATGTTACCCATTCCTTAGGACCCCTTACAGATCTATTGGTCTACTAAGAATATTGGGTACTTTTTATGAGAAAGTAGGTGGAACTATATAGTATATGATATAATGAGACCTCATAGACTAATATACTAGCCTACCACACCTTAATGGACCTTAGCTCTATCATGAGGCCTATTATAGAGTTTGAGCTTTGACGAAGATAGGAAATGTGCAAAATATAGATCACATATTTTGGGGTGATCTAAATTTTAAGATTGTTTTTTCCTTTTAATCATCACCTTTTATTTATTTTATGATTTGGATTTTAACTCATTTGGATTTTTATATTCCTCCATATAGATTCAGAGAACCAATCATGAGTGAATTCGGTGACAAACACAAGAGAGCTTACACTTGGTCCCTAGAGAAAAGGAACTAAAGACCAAGGTATCTAAAGGCTCCTATACTTGATCACAAGTGTGAAATCTCAAAACTAGCTGATGTATGCCTCAAATGAAATGAAATAAGGGGACTGATGGGGATCATAAGAGATCCATGCATGTAATAAGTGGTACAATGATGAATATGATCATAACTGATCACAAAGAAGTAAAATAGTGCTAAGAAAGGGATGGGATTATGTTATGAGTGTCATGTCACTAAGAAAACATACTAACCTACAAGGGATCTAGCACTAACAATAATGAAAGTAGTAGTAATCCCAAAAGAGAGGGAAGGTAAATAGTCATACCAAAAGAGGGGGAAATTAAATAAGGGTAAAATAATCATAAATATACTCAATAAAAAATGACATAAAAAAATAATAAATGATAATAACAAAATAGATATCTAAGAATTGAAATGGAAACAATGGTGTGAATACAATGTGTTTGTGAGTAAGACATTGTCCTATCTGAGGTATTAAAATGTAACTCACAAACTATAAAGTGAAATAAAACCAAAGAACCCAAAGGAAATAATGGTGATAATAAAGTGAAATTAAATGAATTAAAGTGCACAAAAGAAAAGAAACATGAGACAAATAATCAAAATATATGATACCATCTATATCAAAGAGGAACATGTGAAATGCAAGTTTATGTCTCTTGAAAGGTTTCTTGAAGTTGAATTTATTTGCTATTATGCAGTGTAGAATAAGAGTGGTCATTGTAGGATTCCAAAAAGGGTAAGTGGATGTAGGGATGGGCATCACAAGATGCCTTAAATTTTGAAGTGATAGGTGGCTGGGCATTGCAAGATACCCCAACATGTGATATAGAATGAGGAGAAGTGTAGCTATTAGGGATAGGTAAATGTGTTATTATGTTAGATTTTTAGAATGCTAAGATTGACATAGGATGTGTAGAAGAGGTATATAAATTAAATCAGGACCATGTATGATGCATTTTAGAGTGGACATTTGAACCATGTGTTCCTTGGGTTCATGTGACCTAAGGGGTTGAGGTTCAATGGATAGAAATACACGTTTAAAGTTTTTCATGTTAGATATACTTTATTTATTGGTGTAGGAAGAAGGATAAACTATGGTTTGGATAACATAAATGGATGAGGTAGAAGTTTGGGGTAATTAATGTTGATCATTAGGTAGGTGATGTTGATGTGATTGTGGTTCTTTAGGTTGGACTTGTGAGGCCTCTAAGATAGTATTTATAACATTTTTTGTTAGAGTATCAAGATTGAAATTTGGACCAAAAAAGGATGCAAAAATAAAATGGTGAAGATCATGACAAGTCTCATGAGAGTGACTTATTATAGCATGCCACCAATAAAATTTATCAGGATTGTATCATTTTGGAGGAGGTTTGGAAGGATCCAAGTTCATGGGTTTATAGGGTGGAAATTTATTTTTAAGTTGTTCTAAACTCAATTAAGGGTGGGTGAGGTTAAAATTTGTTGAATTAGATTCTCCCTTTTGAGTTTGAGGAGGCTTATAAGAATTAATGTTATCAGAAAATGATTGGAAAGGTTCCTTAGTAGTTATTTGAGGTGATTCAAATTAAGACATAATAAAGTATTTCCTTATTTTATTTATCTAAGGATTGTTATAAAGTTTTAGGGGAAAGATCCAACATTTATATTAAAGAAGAGCTTTAAGAGTGGTAACAAATAGTTTTAAAAGAGTATCATCATTAATGTTATGGTACACTTTGTGAGTTAGAGACTTCCATTATTTGATGAAAATGGGAGTAGATTCGTTAGGAAGTTACTAAGCATTGATGAAATGGTTAATTTAATTTTTAGGAAGGTCATTATGTTTTAATTCCTTTACTAGATCATTGACTAAATCTTCTAGTTGTTGTTAGCCAAAATTAGCCTCTATGAATATGTACAATTCAAAACTTTATTGTCAAGCTTTTTTTATCTTTGATGATGACCTTTTGATAGGTTTTGTCTTAGCCTATATGTCATACATTGTTATAGGAAGATGTCTTGTCAAGTGTTTAGTAATATCAAGGTCTATTCCAAGTTATAGAATAGTGAGTCAAGAACTAGTTTTGTCATAAATCCTCTTCATGAAGTTCTTGTTTAGGTGTTTGGATAAATTAAGGTATCTTAGTAGAGTTTGAGGTCAATTTGAAAAGGTTAAGGCATGTTGATCCATGGTGAGATTATTATTTTATTTACCTTTAAAGGTGACATGATGTCCTTTGGTGGATGAGATATTTTAGGGACAAGATATGGTAAGATGGAAACATTGTTATTTCATGTTTAACAAAGGTTAAGGTAGTTCTGGAGAAATTAAAGAAATGGTTGCCTATGCAAATAAGAAGGATAAAGTAAATTTTGATGACTCTAATATGTCTAAAATATATTCCAAGGTGTTTTATTCCTTTCCCATGTTTATCTAGTCTATTTTTGATGTACAACAAGTGGTGAGACCTTATAAAGGCCAAGAAAGCGAAATATAATGTAGCAATGCACTTACTAAGGGCTTATAAAGAAACTTTTCAATGTGGAGATGGTCAGTTTAGGTCATAAATGGATGGTGTTATGTCAATTTTATGTTTTTATGTCTAAATCATGCTTTTGGTAACATTGGAAGGTCCAAATAAGATAAAAAATGTTTCATCTCCTTCTTCGAGCTCCTCACAAGCTAGTGAAGGTCATTTTTAAATGCTCAATTCATGAAGAGGAAAATTTGGATAAAATTATATTGGGGGTAGATAGGGTACCTTATGACCTTAAAATTTGAATCATTATTTCTTGGTTTGAAGGGATAAGCTCTATGAATTTTTTTTAACAAAATAAGGTGCCTTTAAACCCTCCTAAAACCCCATAGGCACAATGTTTCTTGTCTTAATGAGTTTTTAGGTTTATAGATGCAAATGGATATTTTTTTGAGATCATAAAGGGTTTTTACAGTCCTCACACATCATATTTCACCATCATTTGACATGTGTGATCATTCAATATAGCAAAAATTATTGTGTTTTGTTGTTTTTAAAGATGGTAGGTAAGTTTTTTGAAGCTGTGAAGTTCTCAAGCATGAATGAAGTTGTGTTTGGAATGAAATAATTTTAATAACATATATCCATCCTACTATATCTCCTTAAAATATCTTAGTAGTATCAACATGGTCAAATTTCAAGGAGATTAACAAGGCCTGCTGACTGTGCATAAAACTGCCTATAGGTGGTTATCAAAAAGTGCATATAAAATGAAGGCTCATGGTGTTCAATTGAAAATTTGAGATATTAATTTAATTTAAGTAAATTTTAATTATTTAAGAATGTTTAATCCATAAAATAAGTGATCCAAACCATCTAAATGGTGTTTTGATCAAAGATATTATTGTAAGAGGTTTTATGTCTGTTGGATCTAAAAAAGGAGTAATGTTGTTTCTGAGTTTTGTTCCTTAAGAAACCAATAAAAAAATTGGTTTCTTATTTCTATTAGTGACTTATAAAACTTTAATAATAATCTATAATTTTTTTTAACTCACTCCATAAACATCTTTAGTAGATGATTGTAGGTAGTAGTCCATTAACAACGTTGGTTTGAACTCTGTCACAAGGTTTCAAATGTAAGTAGGAATGTAATAGGTATATAAAATAAGAAAGTGTGTTATTTTTGAGATAAAAAAACACAAATTTCACTTCTAAAATCACTAAAATACTCTCAAACATATATTCAGTGTATGTATAGACTAAATGTGAACCCACACTCTTAAAGGACTTATGAGAAAACACCTTTGAGGTTTTGAGAATTAGTATACATGAGATATACATTGAAGTAATTAAAGGTTAAGACATGAGAATATTATATGGTATACATAAATGGATAAAAATCCTAGGATATTTCTTGAAATAAACTTGTAGGTCATAGAGCTAAGGTCATTGGTCTAGTGCTTGCAAGCAAAACTAGGTGCGTGGAGACATTTGAGATATTTTAAGGAAGACTTTGGTATTGAAAACTAGTATAAAATTTCAATGATAAAATTATAGGGCTTATATAACCAATAAAAATTTCATCAATGTACTGAATAAAGATGAATGTAGACCTACAGGTTTGTAGACCTGTAGGTCCACATTCCTAATCAAAAGGGACAAATCTTGTATGAAATATGAGGCTTAAAGAGTAAATAAAGAGTGAAATCCATGAAAATATGTTTATAAAGTATATTTATGGTATAATAAGGATAAAAATTGAATAAAATACCCATGCTTGGACCCTAATGAGTGTTAATTCCAAAGAAGACCTATAGGCCTGCTAAAGAGCTACAAGTCTGTTTTCAAGAATGTGAAGAGAGTATGCAATATTTATATTAGGATTTGGATTTTTTATGGATATAATAAGTGTGTGGGATTAATTATATATCATGTAATATGTTTAATATGTTTAGCTAAGTGATTAAATATGATAATAAAACTCACCACCACTTTACAGTCCTAAAATGCATGCAAAATCCTAAAACTTGGCATATTAGAGAGGCATGAATATGTTTATAGATAAATTTAGTGTTGGAGGAGTTGAGGAAAGATTGGTAAAACCTTAAAAAAGTCTCATAAATCTTTGAAGTGGTTTAAAACTCTCCCTATCCTTTTTTTTTTCAGTTTCAGCCTACATAGGCTTGTGTCAAGAAAAATCTAACATAACTAGATTTTTCACCATTATAATTTCATGAAAATTTGTCATATAAAATTATTTAATTAATCCTACAATATTTTGGTGGTTTTATAAAATTATAGTATATTTTTGTATGGTCTTTAGTACTTTATGCTTGCTTTATGCCTAGAGAGGCCTAATTGTGAAGGAGGGTGTTAAGTTAGTAGGTCCGCAGTAGGAGTTGGGTCATTAAAACTTAGATGACTATAAAAAAAGATAAAGGGTAATAAAATATTTATTTATATTTAATATAATATATTTATATAATTCAAACCTAGGAGCTTTGTGTCAAAATAGGGCTACAAGGAATACGCCTTAAAGAGAGCAAATGTGAGAGTTATGAGTGAGATTGCAGGTTTGAAGTAGAAAGATGTGGATTATATATATTCAACAAGTGTCAAAGACAAGAATAAGTAGTTAAAACATAAGAATATGACTTGTCACTTCTTAAACAATCATAAGGGGCAGTTTTAAGAGTTCAAAGATGAGTCATCAAGCAAGACAAAATTCTTATGCCAATTTGAGAAGATCATCATCAAACTAAGTGAACACATGTTGAAGAGAGATTTTAGCAATATTTATTGGTAGTTTTTATTGTTTGTAATTGGTTCTATCATTTCTTAGTATCCATCATTGGTTATTGACACCTCTCTTCTCTCTTTCTTCTTCTTTCTCCTATATATACTACCTTGTTTGGCATTGAAATGGATCCTAAATCTAAGTATGGAAAAACCCTTCTCATATAAACACTTGTAATTTACTTTGATATGAATAAAAGATAATTTATAACCTTATTAATGTTTCAATTAGTGTATATTTCATGGTTAGTTGATGAATGCTATTAGTAGTGTCATATCTCTCTCTTATTTGTCCTATCTTTTTACCCATTTATAGGTTGTAGTCATATTAATAGGTCACATAGAGTGTATTACATGGTCACACATTAGATAAGTGTGGATATTACTTCATTCGTTTCTTGTATGAGACCTCTTTATCATCCCCTCTTAGTTATTGTCTTGATTTACACCTTCATACTGAAATATAGATGCTTAGAGGCTCATATTGAGTTAGTGTGATAGGTTTCAATCTTTATTCATGTTCTTAGTGCAACATAGGAAAGTGGAGGGTATTAATTTGGTACATCACCTCCTTATTTTATCTACTTTCTCTCTATCTCTTTTCCCTATCAAGTAATAGGCTTAGTTTTAGTTTCAAGGTGAAGCATAAAGGAAAATAGCCCTATCTAGAGATTCACCTCATTGATTAGGCCACCCACAACCTAGAGCTATATCCATGCTATCACCTAAGTGAGTAGGATTGAAAAAACTCTTCAAGGGTGAAATTTAGTGTGATATGAGTTTTGGCACTCTCAGTGGGATAAGGATTTCATCTATTTAAGATTTCTTGATCCCACTCTTCAATGAATCAATATTTGGAGTCATGAACATAATCATCAATAATGATTCCAAGTAAACACAACTAGTATACACAGTCCATGTGCTTGAAAATTAAAAATTAGTATGTATTATCATTCTTATTTTGGTTAAAATGCATACTCTATGCCTTCACATTCTTCATATCAAATTTATAACATTCATGGATTCACCCCAAGTGGATCTCAAATAGAAGCATACCAAACTTACCAAGGTTATTAATAGTCTTATATTCCCCTTTCCACTCCAACTCAGCTTCCTTAGAAACCTACTTATCCCTATAGTAAACCTTGCCAAAGTTATGTTACTCTTACTCAATCCTTATCAAAATTCAAACAAACTCTTTTAGACATTAAAATGCAGATGAGAGAGATAAATAGATAAAAGGAACTTGGTATCATTATTTATAACCCTTATATTCAGATTTTAAGAATTCATATGATGAAGTATTAGTGCATTTGACTAAGTTTGGGTGGGAAAATATCAAGGGAAAGAGTCAATAAATGCCAATAAATGATGTGTTATAAGTAAGAGGCTTGATTCAGTGTATGTCGAATAGGTTAGTGCTTAAAGATAGGGATAAAATTTAATAAAATCAGTCTCACATGCTTTCTCCTACTTCAAATTAGCCTTTTTTACTCCAAATCTAGTCCAAGTTACAACATACCAGTAAGAAAAATCTATGCCTATGCCACCTTCACCCACTCTTCCTCAAGAGTCTCAAACCATTCCATCATAGAGACATTTTTGGACTATGACACCTGATTATATCATGCCAACCCTTGAGAAATAACCTTCTTTCATGCCTATCCAAGGTTAGAAAAAAGAGAAATATATGGAGGTCAAACCGAGAAAGCTCCTAAGTCTCTCAAGTCCTTCACCCACCTCTCGAGTTGTAGCTATCCATGAAGTTCAAGATTAATCAAAGTTTGATAGAGTGATTGAGGAGTGGAAAGAGAAGAATGAAATATCCTTAACACAATTTCCTTCTCCATTTCTCCAAGAATCCTTGAATGAGCCTACTACTCCCAAAACCCTAAGTTTGAAGGACACCCTATCAATTTCAAATAATCTAATGAGTTATCTTGCCCTCCCCCTCTCCTTTTTTAAAGGATAACCTATTGCATTAAGGGTATAATTTGAACATTCAATTGAAAAGAGAACTTATCAAGAAAGGATGATGAGGTGGCTATCATTGAGAAGTAAAATCAGTCAACTAAAAGTGAGCCTCAAGAAGGATATGAGGAGTGTGATTCAAGTGTGTATGATGAATATATCCTTCTTAGTAGTCCCACTTGTCAAGAGTAAATCAAAATTACTTTTTAGAGATGAGAGATTTATACCTTCTATCCAATAGTTAGATAGTCTTCAATATGTCATAAATGATCAAGTGGATCAGTATGGTTGGTTTGGATTTGATGTTGGTGAAGAAGAGGACAAATTAGGTTTATCATAAGAGAAACATGATGAATTAGACCTTAGGTGGGTAGATAAACTTCCATTCTATGTGGAAGAGGAGGAAGACCAATCTATGTATCATGGATTAAGTCTTGATGAAAGGATTCATGATGATCATGAAAAAATTGATCAAGTTACAACTGAGTATGAGATAAACATTATTGAAGACACCTTAGTTATTAGTCTTGTTGAACCTCATGAGTATGGTGAAGATTTTAAATAAGTTTTAGTGGTTTCTAGTGAGTACGAGATAGAGATTAAAGAATCAAACTTGCCTCTACATCATGATTCCATTGAAGAGTTTGAAGTGCTTGATAGTTCTAATGTACCTACATAAAATGGTAAAATGAGATTGAAGTTGGAATACTTTCAAATGATCAAGAGGAAGCTTCCTTTTGGGAAAAACTATAATTTTTTTTTCTCAAGTTTGTATAGTAGATATGTATCCCATGAGGAGAATGATATGATGGTCATCCTAGTTAATGAACATGGTGAAGACATGAGTGAGAAGGATCTTGAAGAAAATATCATGGTTGATAGTCTTGTTGAACCTCATAAACAAGTTCAAGAAGGTATTGATGACATGTGGTAGTCCTATTTGTACATGTTCAAGGAACTTAAAGATATCAATAGGTTAACACCTCTAGAAGGAAAAAATGAATTTGTTAAAAAGTGAAAAGTTCTTCACAAGCCAACATGTCCTAAAAGTCATCACTAAGAGGTTTAAGTTCATGATGTAGCAGGCTATGAATGAGATGATACTCTTTAAGGTGAGTAAAAGGTAGAGCTTAATGAGTCAATAGAAGTTGAGGTTGCTACTTCCCTCATGAATCAAAGTGTGGTCACATTGTAAACCTGTCTCATTGATAAAGAGAAGCTTGAGGTAAGTTATGAACTTTAAGATGAGTTTATCTTTATTAGAGACATTTTTGATGTTGTCGATCCACTTGAGGTCAATCTAGAGCTAGTGGTGGTCAAGAAAAGAGATGATAAAGAAATTAAAAAGTTTGAATAATATATTGTACATAATTATTGTTCATCACATGAATAAGACTTAAGGAGTTTTCCTTTTGATCTATGAGGATCAGACCTTAAAGGTTAGATGTATATAGTAGTTTCTTATTTTGTCTTCCCTAAGTGCTTATTATCATAGTGTGTGTCTTATTAGTTTTAGTTTTCTTGTATGTTGAAGGTAGTCAGTTGTTTCATCATTATCAAGAGAATTGTAGATCAGTTCTCAAGGTCCAAATCATGTTTGGGTTGAGTGATAGGTGAATCCATAACCCAATGGATGCATGAGGCAATTGGTCTAGATGAATATAAAGCATGCAATCTTAAGAGGTCATCAAAGATGTTAGCCAAAATTGGCCACCATGAGTAAGTACTATTCAAAACTTTATTATCAAGCATTATTTATCTTTGTTGATGAAATTTTGATAGGTTTTGTCTTATCCTATATTTCATTCTTTATTATAAGAAGGTGTGTTGTCAAGTTTTTGGTCACTCAAAGTCTCTTTCAAGGTCTAGGAGAGTGAGTCAAGAACCTAGTCTTATCATCAATCCTCTTCATGTTAGATAAATTAAGGTATCTTAACAAAGTTTGAGGTCACTTTGAAAAGGTTAAAGTATGTTGATCCATGGTGTGAGTATTGGTGTATTGACATTCCAAGGTGACATGATGTCTTATGGTAGATGAGAGCTTTTAAGGACAAGATATGGTAAGATGGAAAAATTGCTATTTCATGTTTAACAAAGGTCAAGGTAGTTTAGGAAAAATTAAGGTAATGGTTACTTATGAAAATTATAAGGATAAAATGAATTGTGATGATGCTAATATGTCTCCAAGATATGCCAAGATGTTTTCTTCCTTGTCCATGTTCATCCATACTAGTTTTAAGGCCAAGGAAGTGAAATATTACATAACAATACACTTACTAAGGGATTATAAAGCAAATTTTCAATGTGGAGATGGTTATTTTAGGTTAGAAATGGATTTTTTCAGGTCCCTCTAAATTTTTTAGGGACAAATCATGATTTTTAGAAGCATTGGTAAGTGTAAATAATAAAAAAATGTTTCATCTCCTTCATTGAGCTCCTTACAAGCTAGTGAAGGTCATTTTAAAATGCTCAGTTCATGAAGAAGAAAAAGAGTTAGATTAAAATTTGATCTTGTGGGTAGATAGGGGACCTTATTCCCTTAAAATTATAGGCATTATTTCTTGGTTTATAGGTCTAATTTCTATGAATAATTATTAACTAAATAAGGTGCCTTTAAACCCTCTTAAAACCCCATAAGCATAATTTTTATTCTCTCAGTGAGTTTTCAAGTTTATATATGAAAATGGATAGTTATTTAAGCTCATAAAGGGTATAAATAGTATTACCACATCATATTTCACCATCATTTAGATGTGTGAGCATTCAATATAGCAAAAAATGTTGTGTTTTATTATATTTTAAGATGGCAAGTAGGGTTTTTGAAGCTATGACATTCTCAAGCATGGAGGAAGTTATGTTTGGAATGAAATAATTTTAATAACCTATAAAAATACTCATATATATCCATTATATCTCTTACAAGTATCAATATGGTCAAATGTTAAGGAGATTAACAAGGCATATTGATTGTACATAAAACTACCTGTAGGTGGTTATCAAAAAGTGCATAGAAAATGAAGGCTTATGGTGTTGGATTGAATATTTGAGATATTAATTTCATGGAATTAATTTTTAATTATGTAATAATAGTTAATACATAAAATAAGTGATCCAAATGGTGTTTTGATCAAGGATCTTGTTGTAGGAGGTTTTAGGCCTGTTGGATCTAAAAAAAGAGTAATGTTGCTTATGAGTTTTGTTCTTTCAGAAAATAATAGGAAAATTAGTTTATTATTGATATTATTAACTTATAAAACTTTAAGAATCATATATAAAGTTTATAAAATTAATTTATAAACATATTTAGTAGATGATTGTAGGTGGTAGTCCATTAACAATGTTGGTTTGAACTCTCTCACAATGTTTCAAATGTAAGCAGGCAAGTAATAAGCCTAGACAAGAAGAAAGAGTGTTAGTGTTGGGCTGAAACAATAAAATTTCAACTTAAAAAACCCATACTCTCAAACATATATTTAGTGTATTTATAGACTAAATGTGAACCCACAATCTTCAAGGACAAGAGAGATAGTCTTATGAGCAAACACCTTTGAGGTTTTAAGAAGTAGTACACATGAGATATACATTGAAGTAATTAAATTTAGAGACATGAGAATATAAGAGAGTTTTAATCAATGGATAAGAATCCTATGATCATTCTTTAAATGAATATTCAGGTCATAGACCTAAGGTCATTGGTTTAGTGATTGCAAGTAAAACCAGGTGTGTGGAGACATTTGACATGTTTTAAGGAAGACTTTGGTCTAGAAAATTGTTATTAAAGGTTAATAAGAATATTAAAGGGATTATAAAACTAATAAACATGTCATTGATGGAATGGATAAATTTGAATGTAGACTTATAGGTTTGTAGACTTGTAGGTCCACATTCTTAATCAAAAGAGGCAAATCTTGCATGAAATATTAGGTTTAAGGAGTAAATGAAGAGTGAAATACATGAGAAGATGTTGAGAATGTATATTTATGGTATAATAAGGAGTAAAATTCAAGAAAATACCCATTCTTGGACCTTAATGAGTGTTAGCCCAAAGAAGACCTATAGGCCTACTAAAGAGCTACAAGTATATTCTTAAAAATGTCAAGAGAGTATGCAATATTTGTATTGGGATTGGGGAATTGTATGGATATAATAGGTGTTTTGGATTCATGATATATCAGGTAATATGTTGAATTTTTTTAGATAAGTGATTAAAAATGATAAGAAAACTCATAACCACTTTATAGTCCAAAAATGCATGCAAAATCCTAAAACTTGGCATATTAGAGAGGCATGAAGATGGTTCCAAAGAAAATTATTGTTGGAATAGTTGATAAAATATGGGGCATACCTCACATAGTTATCAGATATATTTGAAGTGGTTTAAAACTCTCTCTATCCTTTTTTTTTCAATCTTGACCTACACAGGCTTGTGCCAAGACCAAGTTAGGGCTAGAATCTTACATTTTGCATAACTAGAGTTTACACCCTTGTAATTGCATGAAAATTTGTCATATAATTATTTTTGATGAGACATATAATATTTTGGTGATTTTGAGTAGTACATTATGGTATTATACTATCTCTAGTACTGTGTGCTTGTAAAGAGGCCTAATTATGAAGGAGGGTGTTAAGTTAATAGGTTTGTATTGGGAGTTGGGTCATGAAAAATTGGGTGAAGATGAAAAAAGATAAAAGGTACTAAAATATTCATTTATATTGCCTATAAAATTTATAGATAATTAAAACATAGGATCTTTGTGTCAAAATTTGGCTACAAGGACTAAGCCTAAAAAAGAGAAAATGTGAGAGTTATGAGTGAGATTGCAGGTTTGAAGGGGAAATATGATAGATTAAAGATATTAAATAGGTTTATAAGACAATAACAAGTAGTTATACCCAAAGAATATTACTTGTCACTTCTTAATCAATCATAAGGGGCAGATTCAAGAGTTCAAGGATAAGTCATCAAGCAAAACAAAACACCTATGCCACCTTGAGGAGATCATCATTAAACTAAGTGCACACATATTGAAGAGATATTTTAATAATATTTATTAGTAGGTTTTCTTGTTTATAACTAGTTCTATGATTATTTGGAAACCATCATTGGTTTTTGACACCTCTCTCTCTCTCTCTCTCTCTCTCTCTCTCTCTCTCTCTCTCTCTCTCTCTCTCTCTCTCTCTCTCTCTCTCTCTCTCTCTCTCTCTCTCTCTCTCTCTCTCTTCCCCCCCCCCCCCCCTCTTTCTCTTATATATATTGCCTTGTTTGGCATTGAAATGGATCCTCAACCTGAGTATGGTGAATCCCTACTCATGTAAACACTTGTACTTGAATTTGATATGAATACAAATTTATTTAAAACTTTATTAATGTTACAATTAGTTTAAATTTCATGGTTAGTTGATGAATGTTAGTATTAGTGTCATATCTCTCTCTCATTTGTCTTATCTTCTTACCTATTTTTATGTTGTAGTCATCTTATTAGGTCATATAGAGTGTATTAAATTATCATACATTGGATAAGTGTGGATATTACTTCATTAATGTCTTCTATGGGACCTCTTGATCATCCCCTCTTAGTTATTATCTTGATTTTCACCTTCATACTAAAATATTGATGTTTAGAGGATCATATTAAGTTTGTGTGATAGGTTTCAGTCCTTGTTCATGTTATTAGTGAAACATAGGAAAGTGGAGAGTATTAATTTGGTGAATCACCTCCTTGTTTTGTTTACTTTTTCTCTCTCCCTTTTCCCTAGCAAGAAATAGGCTTAGTTGTAGTTTTAAGGTGAAACATCAAGGGAATTATCCTTATCTAGAGATTCACCTCATTGATTAGGCCACCCATAGCCTAAAGGTGTCTCTATGCTATTGCCTAAGTGAGGAGGCTTGAACAACATCTTTAAGGGTGAAATTTAGTGTGATAATAGTTGTGTAATGAAATTTCTAGGAAGTTGATTATACTATTCAAGTGCATCACTAACAAAGGTTTTAGATGGTGTTAGTTTGGACCCAATCTTTATAGATTTTACCAAAATATTTAAGAAAGATAGTGAGGTCATTAGTACTATCATATGTGATAGTTTTAGATATGTTTCCAATATCTATAGACATAATGAAAAGAGATAAAGGTTCATTTTAAAGATGTTGAAGAATTTTATTATGCAAAGGGTGTTGAGGGATGATGTTCCCATTGGAATATCTAAGAGGAGGAGGGACAAAATTTTGATTTGGTTGAGTCATGATCACTTGAGGTGGTTGACTAGCCATTTTTAATATATTATATTATATTTGCATAATTTAGGAATGGTTAGTTATTTGGATAACATTCATTTGTTGAATCATTTGAGCAAGAATTTGAGTTGTATAAATGGGAGGATTTTTATTGTTAGTGGTAATAGGTGGAATGTTAATGTTGGTAGGAGAATCATTCCCTATAGTGGTAGTAGGGGATGGAATATTGGGTGGAGGGTTCCCCACAATAGTAGTAGTAGGAAGATTAGGATGAAAAACCTCAACTATATTACATTATGTAGTAATTAGTTTGGGTTTAGGGATACATGAAGGAAGGAATTCAATAATTTCATATGAAGTAACTATAAAAGTGAGGTTGTGATTTGAGTCCTTAATTATGTAGTATTTTTTATGAATTAGAAGCTGAAAATAAGACATAATTATGAATTGATTAGTTTAATGAACTAAGTCGACCACCTACTGAACTAGATCGGCCACTTATTAGACTATAGAGGAAAGATAAAATAAATTAACCACCTATATAACTATGTCATATAGGACACATAGATTCATCTAGATGTTATAAAGTCAAACTAATTGACTAAATTTGGAAGAAAAAATAAAAAATATGTAAGAGACCTAGTCGAATAAATCAACTCTATGTTATGGGAAATAAATAAAATATCCTACAAGAGGATGAGTTGAAGGAGTTGAATTTGTTCTATAGGTAGGAAACATTTGTAATGTTATAAATATGGATAACTAAGTAGTAATTTTTAGAAAAATAAGTTAAACACATAGGCAACTAGGTTGAATGGATCGATCTAGTTATAGCACACAACACAAACCTTGTACCAACACTAGCTAATATATGTTTTTCAATAAAAAATACAATTTACAAAAAATAATCAACAATACTAAAATGTAAATGCTAATCTATTGAGTGATCATTCCTAGATATTTGAAATTATGATTTAAAATGTGATAGGGCATTTGGATTTTTAAAGGAACTAGAAAGAAGTAAGATAAAGTTAGTTTTAAGTTATTAAGGTTGAAAGGGATCTATATTGGTGATGGTATTGGGGCCTACCCCCTGACTTCACAATCCCAAAAATGATAAGGGTGTTAGGTGCTTTGACAATATATATCATCCACCATGTATTTATACTCAGCAAGAAAATAGAGTCAACTTCCCCCTCAGTGATGAAATCCAAGTAGGTAGACATTGGGTAGATTTTTTTAATGCTTTTTAATATTTTATGATTTGGTAGTGTGTGAGTAAAAAAAATAAATGTGACTAAATTGATAAATTAAACATTCCTAGTTATATTATGTGTGCTACTCTAAGCAAGCAAGCATCAAAATGAAAGATAAATTAATTACTACCAATGTGAGTTAATTCCTTTTACTTGAATAGTATTGGGTCAACTGATTATGCAAATAATATAAAACGTAATCAACTTTATTGTTTCTATCTATTGAAGAAAATACCAAAGAAACATAGTCAAACTAGTCGACTGAGTCTTCTGGGAAATACTTAACTACATAACTAAATTGATTTAGTTAACTTAGTTTATTGTAGGGTTACAATTATATAGAACTAAAAACTATGAAAAACAAGATTGAAAGGAAGAAAATAAATAAATTGGTTAGAATGAACCTAGTGTTTTAACAATGCTAATTTTTTTTTTGATAATCTATCATTCAGATGAAGGTTTTTAACCTACTAATATAATAGACCGAGTTGATTGAGTATGAATATATGTATCCATAAAAGCAAACTGAGTTGATCTTATCGATCTAGTTGTCTATAATTGAAGATGACCTGCACAAAGCCAAACATAGTCAATTCGATCGACTATGTATTAAAACCTACCCACAAAAGGTTAGACTGAGTTGATAGAGTCAATCCAGTAATATAAAAATGAAATAAATAAGAAATGAAAATAAATGAAAGTGTGAAATAAAACCTATATGGGTTAGTTTCATGTCAGATTGACCAGAATGTATACAAGAGTATTTTAAAATTTTAAGACTTAGTGAATGTAAATCCTATGTTTGTTAAAGAACTAAGTAGACTAAATTAGGGGAATAATATTTAATAAATACAACCACTAATTTGTTACAAAATTAACTAGCTTTGACTTTTTTAAAAATAGTAATAAATAGTGCAAGTAATAACTTAATTAGAAAATAACTAATACAAATGATCTAGGTGCAAAAAACTGAGATGGAAGGTGGTCTGAGTGTTTGAAGTTAGATCCCAGTGTTAGAATCCTTCTTGGATAGTAGTGCCATAATTGGATAGTAGTGCCATTATTGGAAACGTGTAAGTAGTATCCTCTATGTAGGACTATCCTGAGCTTCTAGGTGCACCTATGTATGGATCTTTGAGGTCTGTTCTTGTGTGCATGAGTCCTAAAACTCTATATTTTTCCTATAATGACTCATTTATTTTGTAAACCCTAATCTTCCATGTAACTAGGAAATTTAATTGATATAAGATGAAAAGTCTGTTTGTTAGTAGGGTAAGCTAGACATCTTTAACACCCTATTAAGAAGAGAGTTGCCTACATACTAATACTCCAAGGAGGGATCAAGCTCAATGTAGTTTTCCCCACCTAATTAATAGTGAAAGTGCAAGTGATTCTTGGATGATAGTGGCCTTAAGATATTTGAATGTGCTTGAGATCGTAAATCTAGATAATCTAAGCTTATGACTACTATAGATGGTAGTATGTAGATGTAGGGTATAATAGGGATTGATAACCTTCATTATACACAACTTATTCTGAGTTTGAATGTGTATTTTACATCTAATATCCATCTAATGTTTAGAGGGATAAAATTCATGTATATGTACTATTTTATTGCTTGTGTAGGTGATAAAATATGTATAGGCTGACCCTAGGAGGTTCTAGTTTTGAAAATATATCCATTTGGAAAAATATAGGGCAAAGGACATTAGCACCATTTTGGGAACACTAGAACCATGTGGTGATAGTGTCCTTATTATGGTGCTAGTGTCCAGCTAGTAGAATACTAGGCATGAAGGGCCAAGATCAGGAAATGAGGGTCTAAGACTACTTTAGGCTGATTAAGGATGCCTATGGTCCACATGAAGGCTAGATATATGTGATAATAGGCTCTAGGATAGGTCTAGGGATTATCTAGGGATATGTAGTCTCAAATAGCACTCTTATCACTCAAATACCACTTTTGGGTGATTAGATTCCCCCTAATTTATTTTATAAATGCAATAAAGTGAAATGACTAGGATAAATGAAAAAGAAGTGTACCTAGACTTACCTAGGAGGTGAAGCCTATGAAGCTAGGTTTGAGTATGTGAAGCTGGGTCTGAGTATGTGAAGCATGCTCCAATGTATGTCCTACAAGTGAAACATGCATAAATCAATCCTTACTTAAGATATATCAAAAGCAAATGACCAAATTGAGTAAAAAAGTATAACTAAGTACAACTAAGTAAAGAGATAGGAAAGAGGAAAGGAATGAATACACCTCACTAGGTATGTGAACCAATGTATAAACCTAGTTTTGTGTGTGCATGTATGTAATGATTAATCAATGAATATCTTGGACTAAGCTAATGGCTTTCTCAATCCTCATGTATGGGTGGCTGAAGAACTCAATCTAATTTTGAATCCATCATTTCCCACCCCTGCTTGGTGGATCATGACTTATGAATAGCTTGGATTGGATTGAAAATGCGTCTAACCCTCTCATGTAGGTGGATTAAGAACTCAAGTAGGATATGAATCCATCATTACCCACCTATGTGTAGTAGATGCATATAAAACTAAAGCTATGTGATGTAACTAGAAATATCTAATTGGGTATGTCAGCTCTGCAACCACTCAAGTGCATTAGGTGGATCTAAACCACTCAAAAATACTAACCACTATAGATGGAGTAAGGCATGAACTGGTGTGTAACTTGAAATATGATGTCAAATGTATATAATGTAGAGAATGACATATAATTTGTCATTCCATCTGATCAATCAATGTGTAAGTGAGCATACAAAAATAATGTGCTGCACACATGCCCCCAAATCTAATATCTAAGCACATGGATTCTAGACTTAGTTGTAATAAACTATATATGGGTATCTAAAATGAATATGGGCATGGTCATGCCATGTATTATTCCCCCAATCTGATCTGAACTGGTATGAATATGAGCAAAATTAAGTATAATTGATAAATCTATGAATTTATGCAAACATGTATTATACCTATTATACTTTTCTAGCCAATCTAGATTTTTTTCAAACTAAGGATACTTGATAGTAGTTCCATTTTTGAAAATGTGGCACTAGTATCCAAATTTGGGTGTTAGTGTACTTTTGGTCTGATTTATGTGAAACTATACTACTTTCTAGGTCACTCTTTTCCCATTGTGTTTACTTGTGTTTGATTTTTTGTAATTGAGCCTAGGTGCTAAGAAATGTATTGTGAGTGACATATGTGAGCCTAATATCTATTAAAAACCCATGTGAATTCACCCTCTTTTGAGGGGAGTTGTTGAAACTATGTAAAAGCTATCCTTAAAAAGAAAAAGCTCTATAAAATGTGAGTTGGTCAGAACATATATGACAATTACTTAATAATCCAATATAATGTGTGTACATAACATAAAAATGTAAGATAATTTGAGCATAAGTATGTAATAATATGAGAATAAGTATGTAATGTAAGATGTATGTCATGTATACATTCACAAGGGTGTCAATATAGATGTAACAATATATGTAACAATAAATCAAAGTAAAATTGGGTAGCTACCTAGGGGGATGCGACATGATGTCAATCATGGCACCCAAGTAGTAAGGGTAAATGCATGAGGTCCCTCATGGCATTGAAAATTGGTGTGTGTAACAAGAAAAGACAAGTGTCATGGCCATGACACATATAAGAAAGCATACATACAAAACACATCAGGCACACAAAGTAGGCCAAGGGGTCATAATATAAGGGACATGGGCACATGTCACTAAATAATTAAAAAAAAGACATATAAGGACATGTTCTAATGTTCACATATGCAAGTAGAAAGCAAGTTGTCATAGAGATAGATAGAATGACATGTTTAAATTTTTACATACACAATAAAAAAGGCACACACAAGGATATGGGCACATGTCTAATGCATACATAATGTTAATAGAAGTGGTGTAGATCTAAAGAATAATGTCATATTTAAATGCACTTGAATAGAAGAATCATAGAGATACGATCAAGTCTAAACTAGGAAATATAGACATGAAAGTATGCATGAATATGTAATAAAAATATATGTAAGGGCTAGGATGTACATTTGTTGAGTCTAAAGTAGTAATAGTTGGCAAAAAAATTGAGTAAAATTAGGATGATCAATATCAAGATGTAAAAATGTTAAATTTGGGATGTAGAGTATATAAATATATAACCTTGGAATCAAAACTCGATATAGGGTGACCCCAAGTCATGAAATGTGTCAAGTGAAGATCCATGTATCGGTGTATATGCCCCCAGTGAGTAGATAATAGCAAGTCTAGATCAGGGTAGTGGACCTAAGTCCTATAACAATCTACAAGCACTCAACAAGAATAAGTAAACCATATATGCATGATAAAAATAAATATACTAAGATATATAACATATGTAGTGTTTGGAAAATATAAGAAATGTAAACATAACAATGCATATAATCTATAATTTTTGTGTTTTTTGAGTAAAATATTTGAATGTTTTTATGTTTTTTAGATATCAGCTATGTACAAGAAACATGAAAATGAACTATGTACAAGGAGAAAGAGAGAAGAAAAGTATATACAAAAAAGGAGGAACAATACTAACCAATGATTCTCATGGGTGACTCACTACCACTTTGGCCTGTGTTAAAAATAGAATGGTAATCTCTTGTGAAGTGTGATTGCTATGCTAGAGTTGAATGGTGTTGTAGTATGAATCTGAGTATTATTCATCATCATAATCATAATAACTTGGAATGCTAGAGGGAATTACCTCATACTATGGAGTTGACATTTATAAATTATGTTTTGGCATGTTGATTTTAATTTTTACCTTTGAAACTATGATGATTGTAGGCATATGGTGTTTTGGAGGATCTTTTGCTAGAAAGCCTTTTTTGAGAATGCTTGTTGGCATAGCATGATTTTGACTTTTCAAGTTAAGTTCTTACTCTTTTTGTAATATTTATTGTGTATCTAGACTTTTTGCCTTGATAAAATATATCTATGAATGTTGTGCCTTAGGATGTTCAATAAATCCCAATCCTTTTTAACCAACATTATCAACTGCTAGAATAGGATAAGTGATGACTTGGTCCTACTTTTCCAAACCTTGAAAATGATGAGAAGTGATGACTTGGTCCTAATTTGACTAAACCCATACTAATTTTAAATTCAAACCTCATTTTAGAGAGGTATATTTTCATCTCTTACTTGATTTACATGTGCTTGTACTTTTTATTTCTCTGATTGTGCCTTGTGATCCTTTTTTTGTCTGAGTTATGCTTTGGTAATCATTTTTATATTATTTATAAATTTGACTCTTTTTGAACTTGTATATGTGCCATTGTATGTTGTTTGGATGATGTGTCACTCTTTCAATCATTTGTATCCATTATCTATTGTATCTTCCTTTTTAATGATAAACATAAATCAATGTGCTATCAATGAATTTTATGCTATGCATAATAATATCTGGATCTTCTCATTAGGAGTAGAGGAGGTAGTTGATCAACTTAGTTTTACTCATTTATATTAATACCTCACTTGAACTCTTTTTTGATCTTTATATACTTTTTGAATCAGTAGTTGTAGTTGTAATTTTTTATGATTTATGATTTGGATATGAAAGAGTGCTAGGTACAACCTCGCTAGGTGTAGATGCATATACATGGTTTATGCTAGCATATTTTGAATATTGTGTACATGTAATGTGAGAAGGATATTCTTTTTTATGCATAAGATATGACATTGAAACTTTAAACATAGTTGTTATCTTATGTGTTAAGTCCTCTATGTGTGTAAGGATTTGATTGTTTAATATAATTACACATAAAAAAATAGAACATGCTATGATACATGACATATATTTAAATTATATAAAGCATCATCTATACATGTGTTTATGTCTTTTCTGATTTCATTCTAAAATAAAGGGAAAAAGTATGTAAATGAAAGTATTAAACTTTGAACCAAAAAGTGATACACTTTTTCTATCATTATTATCATGATTATATCATATAAAATCATCAAATGTATGGATCTAAAATTTAATGTTGTAAATGTAATCCCTAAGGTTATATAGGGTTAGGGTTTATGAAATATTCAAAGTAAGTTAGGTTCACTAAATGTTTTAAACTTTTAGGGCCTAGTGAATGTAAAACCTATGTTTGTTAAAGAGATGAGTAGACTAAATTAGGAAAGTAATATGAAATAAATATAGCCATTTATTTTTTATAGAATTGACTAGCTTTAACTTTTCTAAAAATAATAATAAATAGTGAAAGTAAGAACTTAGATGAAAAACAACTAATATGAATGATTAGGGTGTTAGAATCTGAGATGAAAGGTGGCCTAAGTGTCATAAACTAGATATTAATATCAGAACCCCTCCTAAATAGTAGAACCACAATTGGATAGTAGAATCCTTATTGAAAAAGTGGTAATATTGTCTTGATATTGGTGATAGTGTCCTTTGTGTAGGACTATCCTGAGCTTTGAGGTGCATGTGTCTAGATCTCTAAGGTCTGTTCCTATGTGCATGAGTCATAAAATCCTATAGTTTTCATATAATGACTAATTTATTATCTAAACCCTAATCTTCCATGTAACTAAGGCATCCAATTGATATGAGCTAAAAAGTGTGTTAGTAGGGTAGGCTGGACATCCTTAACACCTTGCTATGAAGAGTGTTGCCTACATACCAATACTCTAAGGAGGGATCAAGACTGATTTAGGTCTCCCCACCTAAGTGATAGTGTAAGTGTAAGTGATGCCTAGTATGATAGTGGAATTGAGTGCCTTGAATGTGATTGAGACTATAAATATATATAATCTGAACTTAGGGATACCGTAGATGGTAGTATGTAGAAGTAGAGAAAGTTAGGGATTGATAACCTTAATTATGCACAAATTGTTATGAGTTTGAATGTGTATTTTGGATCTTATTTCCATCTAGTGGTTAGAGGGATAAATGTCATGTATATATACTATTCTATTTCTTGTGTATGTTATAAAAGATGTCTAAGTTGAACCTAAGAGGTTCTAGTTTTGAAAAGATATCTATTTGGGAAAAGATAGGGCAAAGGAAATTAACACTATTTTGGGGACACTATCACCATGTGGATCTAGTGTCCTTATTATGGCACTAGTGTCCAACTGTTAGAACACTAAAATTGAAGGACCAAGATTGGGGAATGAGGGTTTATAAATACTTTAGGGCTAACTATGGGCACTCATGGCCCACATAAGGCTAGATAAGTGTGACAATAGGATATAAGATAGGTCTAGTTCTAATATATGGATATTTAGTCTCAAGTGGAACTATTATCCTTCAAATACCACTTCTGGGTGATTATAAAGAGAAAGTGAAGCTGATCTATAAATCAATCCTAGCTCAAAGAAGATAAATCAAACTAACCCTTCCACTTGTTATTATGTCTAGATAATTGGGGTCATGACTAATATGGATATGATATAACTAACTAAGGGTTATCTTACCATAAAATATAAATATATAAAGTTTCAAAGCCTCTAGTTGAGTAATACCACACAATAATACTAGCTAGGTCCTATGTTATAACAAAGTAAAGTAAATCTAATGTAGTGCTCACAAAAACTTGTGGCATAAATGGGGGATAATAAATATAAACAATAAACATGCAAATAATAACTATAATCAAGTCAATGTATAGGTACTCCTAAGCCTGGAGAGATAAATAAATTCATAAGTTATTACACATCCAAATCTATCTACTAACAAAAGAGGAGTAAGAGTTAAGAATATTTACCTTGAAGACAAAACCATCGAATCTCAATCTCTCCCTTGGCCAATGGTTATTTGAAAGAGGTTGTTGTGTTTCATAAGGATAAAAAATATAGGTTATATCTAGGATACAAGACTTATACTATGCATCCAAAAGGCTTTTCCCATAAGACAAAATTATTCTCCAAAGGAAGTATGAAACCATAAGTAATGACTCCTCAAGTAGAATGGTGGATAAGTATACAAGGAAGTGAAAATGAATTATTATATCTATTTTAAATGAGGTGAAATATGTGTTTATATATCTATATATAACCCTAAACCCTTATAAAATTTTAGCTGAGATAATTGGCCCAACTAATTTAGTTAGTTGGGAAATAAAATAGTTAGGTTCCAAATTAAGTCAGCTAGTTGACTTAGTCCCATAACGTGCTCAATTCCTAGAAAGTTGACCCATTTTATTATGTTTATAGGATGATAAAAATAGGTTTATATTATGTAGGGGATATGTGAGGTAATTAATTACTTGAAGGAGCATGTAAGGGAAGTGAAAAAGTTTAAGGAAATGTATAAGAGGGACTTGTGTTGGTTGTGAGTGGTGGTCTAAAGAACAACAATATTACAAAGCACTAATGGTCTGCCCACCCATTTTATAGTACATAACTTAAGGAATGAACTTATAGATATTGATACTTTATGGTTTCTTATAGGATAAAAAGCATTAGTAATTGATAAAGTTACAAATATTATGTGTATACAAAACTTACATGAATTCTTTTCAATCTTGAAACCTTCTTGGTCATGACTGGCAATGGCTCCCATGGGATTTAAAATTTCTTAAAGAGTATTATATATAATCTTATATTTATTTATCATGCTTTTAACCCATTAATTATGAGAGAAACATATCCAAACATGTTAAAACCCTATTCCTTGGATACAGACTTGTGGAGGTCATTTCTAAGCTTGAACCTCATTAAAACCCTGATCATGGTCTTCTTAGGCTTGAAACTTGTACCCTCTATCTAAGTTTTCCTAAAATTATCTTGAAAACACACACACACACACACACACACACACACACACACACACACACACACACACACACACACACACACACACACACACACACACACACACACACACACACACACACACACACACACACACACACACACACATACACACACATATTTTATCACCATGCATTCCACTTGATCATGCTCTAAACATCAAAAATTGGATTCATGGGCTCTAGGGTTTAACAGGGTTTGAGGGTCTTATGCCATCTCTTTAACCAACTAACATGATTTAAGGGTTATAATTATAGTTAAATTACTTGAGATGGTAGCTAATATAATTAATAACATCATTCATCATCCATTATTTTCCATTCACTTGGAAGAATGCATTTAAACTCTTAACCGTGCCTTATTCAAGCTACTTGTAGGTAGTTTTGGGCTTGTTGGTGATTGTTCATAGTTATGTTTATTTATTGATACCTCCAACCAAATATAAATTATCCTTATATACCTACCTAATTATATAAAATGGTCATACCAATACATGTAACAAGTGAGCAAAGATGACACGTCTTTGAAAACTACCTATAGGTGCCTACAAGTGAGGTTTTAAATCGGTTTTACCTTACTAGGAGGTTTGTGAGAATGATTTTATTATTTAAATACCTATGAAGGTTTTATAATGATGTAAGGGACCCCATTTTCATTAATTTATGATTTAATACCATTATAATCTCTACAACTCTTGAGAAGATCTCACAAAACCCTATAATTTCATGAAAACCTTCATGTTTTGAAGCTTTCTTACCTTAAGTTTCATGTTAAGGCATAAAATAGGGTTTGATACACCTTATATTTATTTGAATAAAGTTTTGGATCCTATTCCAATTCATAAACCTCCTTTAAAACCCTTGAACTTATGCCTTCAAGGCTAAAACCTGCCATTTTTTAGACCTACAATTTTATCATTTCATCCATGAATTAATATCATATTCATTGGAGAAATTTAATATAATCTTGAGAACATAAACCATATAATGCCATGGTATTATAATTCTTGGAACTCTAAAAAAAACTATAAAAGATGATAAAACCTCATGCTGAAGATATAAGCCTTGAAAACATCATGAAGACTTGAAGTTGGTGGTTTGAATTTGACATTATATCCAATAGACATAATAAACAATCTTGAAATAATTAACATGCCATGATCATGATTTATATGGATAATAGTTTGGCTGAGATTAGGTGCACTTCACATTGAGAGAGTTGAATGTCACCAAGAAATCATTGCTAAGAAGATAAATACTCTAAAACCCCTACAAAACCCCAACTCCTCATTTTATTTCTCTTAACAACATGTCTACGATTGATATATGCATGAGAATGGTTAGGATAATCTTTTAATATACCTAATAATCCTTGAAACACCAAAACCAATGCAAGAAATTAAGGATCAAACCTATAAATGGAAAGAAATATTGTGTTTTACTAATATGTGTAGGTACATATAGGTTTTTATAGAGTGTGAAGTGATCCTAAGAATGAATCATGATTTAAATTAGTTTTTCAAATTTTAATAAACAATATAAAGCTACCTAAAACCTTATTATGACATCAATAGGTTAAAAAACTCCAAGAAGACAATGTGAGAATGCATACCAGTTGACTGTGTTTAAGACTGCATGTAGGTGGCCATTAAGAAAAACATAAAAAGAGGAAGTTGACTATGTTTTCTTGGATTTTAGGGTTTAAAATTCATAAAATTATATATTTTAATTGTGTGAGAATATTAAATCACTTATATAAGTGATCCAAGTTATTTGGTGGTTCAATGGAATAAATATCTTTTGAATAATATATTAAACCTATAGAAGACCTAAGAGAGCAACATTGTGTTTGAGTCCACTATTAAAGAAAAAAATGAATGGATCAATTTATTATAATTTTATTTGATCTATGGTATATTAATAAATCATAAAAAGTGGGAAAACCATTGATAATCATCCTAGATAGGGAGTTGTAGGTGAGAAGTTATAAAGACCATTGAGTTGAGATTCTTGAACAAGGGTTTCAAGTATGAAAAAAAAGTTACAAAATTGAAACCAAAAGTATATCTCCTAATGAATTATTGATATTTAATTATTTATGATAAAACCCAAACCAAATCCCTCAAACCTATGCAAGATTAATCATGGTCATAAATGGTAAGAAGATAGCTATTTCATGTATGCTAGTGGACTGTGAAAGTCTAAAATTTGTATATGAAGGCTCTTAGTAAAAATTATGTAGTATTTAAACTGATAATAAGTCATAAAACTAGATAAATTTAATTCACATTGATTTCAATATCATTTGAGGTCATAAGAGATAGGGAAGCCAGTTCAAAGGCAAGTTTTTAATGGATTTCAAGCTTAAAATATACACCTATAGACATGCACACATGGATATGAAGAGAAAATTCAAGTTTTGAGTTTAAATTTAATTTTGAATATTATTTTAGGTGTAAGGGAAATTTAATAAGGTTTATAAAATAATTAGATGCCTTGGAATAAAGAGAACACACTAGAAGAAGACCATTAGTGTCAAGACTCTAAAACTACCTACAAACCCTTGATATGGGTTAATGCAATTTATAAGGGGATTTTAGGGTTAAAATATTTTAATAAGTATATTAAAACCTCATAAAACATGTATCAGGTCTAGATAAGGTGTTTCTAGTCATAAACAAGTATCAAAAAGTACTTTTTCTCAAGACAACCATCTCAAGTAGGCACCTATAGGCCTGTAATGCTTGAGAAGGTAACTTTTACACATGAAAAGTTAATTGAGAAGTTGTATGAGACCAAATTAAATTAGGGGATGTTGATAAGGTCTATACACTCCCAATTTATAGTATTTTTTATCAATCAAGGTCCTATACTTTATGAAAAATTGTTAAGAATGTAGAGACATAAAAAATGCCTTTTGTGCCTTCAAGGAGCTCGATGACTGTATGTATCTAATTTAAATCCAAAGTATATAAAATGACTTGAAATCACCTTTATTATGTCTACACACCTCATGGAATAATTTTGGGCCAAGAAAATTGACATGTTTGGAGGGAGAAGTATAGGAAAATAGGCTTGAAACTGCCTATTTTGATTGATTTACATGGGATTTGAGTGTGTTTAGACTTATAAATCAATTAGAGAGACCTCATAGGCATAATTATAGGTATAATTAACTTAAATATACTAGTAAAGAGGCTCTCATGGTGTTTAACAAGTTTTAAGTCACTAAAAATAAGCCATGGTGGAGATTATTTTCTTGTTTGCATAGATAAGGGTGTAGACCTTATTGAAGTCATTCGGAGCATGGAAATATTCATAAAACCCTGTAAACATTTTGATGAAAACATTTTATGATAAAATAAATAAATAATAAGCTCATTTTAATAAATACATATAGTTTTGAAGAGCCAATGCACATGCAACTTGTTAGTCTCAAGGTGTTGAAGGCTCTTAAGGATGGATACAACCCTTGACCAATATTTCCAAGATTGTCTCAAGGTGTTTCCAATATAGACCATCTAATTTTAGGTATTTAGGAATGATTTATATTTGTAAACCTATGTTATCTATCCCTAACAAGTCTAGAGAGGAGTCTCAAAGGTTGTTTTAAGCAAACATCTCTCAAGAGACATGGTGATAGTTCAACATGCTATAAATAACTCCTAGGAGACCCGATACACCTACACATCAGTTATTAAAGATGGTCTACAAGTTGAGCAGGGGTTACATGATTTTTTACAATCCATTTAGGAGGTTTTCAAGTTATTATAGTATTTTTAAAGAAAGACTAGACCTTTTATGAAGGGACAAACTTGTCTTCATTGCACTCCTTTGGTTGAAACAAGATTATACATGTAACTTGCAGGTTCTAATGATAGAGATAATTTGTGAAGAATTATAAGTTTTGAGTTTCATTCTCACCAAGATAGGAGATGCATTACAAGAACCAAGGATGGCATATAAAGATGCCAAGAAGATCATGTAGGCCATGTGTCAAAATAACTTGTAACTCCTCAACCAAGAAAGGGAAGTTTCAAGAGAGAAAATGTGGGTCATAGGAGTTAAAGATCCACTTCTATGCCACCTCTCATGAGACCATTATTAGGCCAAACTAACACATGTTGAAGATGAATGATAAGACTATTTCTTCACCTTATTTTGATATTGTAACTAGTTTCATAATAGTTGAAAATCATAATAGACTTCCTAAACATATACCCTCTCTCTATTTTCTCTATTATTCTATATATACCCCTAAAAAAGAAATTTTAAAGGACCTTCCACATGATTATGGTGAATCTCTACTCCTTTTACATTCCATTGAATCAATAAAGATTGAATTTTACATTCTTCTACTACTATGTTTAATGTAAACTCCTGTATGATTGATCTAATCATGTGGTGATTGTGTTCCCCTTTATTTTTTATCTCATTATTATTACCTATATTTATTTGGTGTCTTTTTTACATGTTGTAGTTAGTGTTACATTAGTTTCTTGTATTGGTTATAATCAGGAAATAACTATCCCTCCTAGTATTGCTTGAAATCCTTAACCTCTCTATAAATTAATTATGTAATAAAACCAATTTAAGAGATATGTATGTATAGTTTAGTCTCATGGTCCATTGTTCACTTTCAAATGAGTGGAAAAAATCAACACATCTACTATATCACCCCTTTTATTTTCATTTTAAGTCTTTCTCTCTCTTTTCCTTATAGTTGAGTAGGTGTAGTATTAATCTTAGGTGTAGCATCAAGGGAGCCAACCCTATTTAGAGGTTATCTTTAATCATAGGCTACCCATAGCCTTAAAGAGTTACCATTGTGTCAATTGGGTGAGGAGACCTAAAACACCTCCTCAAAGGGTGTAACTCAAAATGACAATAGTTACCTTTCACTTACTTAGATATCATTGTTAGAGTTTTCTTGCATGATATTTAATTTACTTGCAATGTTTGCATGCTTCCAAACATGATTTAGTATGTTATACATTTCATTTCATTTTTTTCATTCATGTTTTACATGCTTCCCAATGTGATTTAGTGTGTTTTACATTCATTTATCATCATTTTTTCATTTACATGCTTGATCTTTTAGTACTTGCCTAGCCTTAATAATACTAAATTTACAATTTTTCTAAGTAATTTAATTAATTTTGAGAGTTATTCATTTCTATTTAACCATATTACGCATACATGTATTGCTTCTATTATTAATCTTGTATCCCTAAGATTTATTAAATGTAGGTATTGTCTCCTCCACGATCAAGACTAGGATATTTTCATGCATTCATTTAATGGAAAGGTAAGTCAAAGTATGTATATGGTAATTTAAATTAATTTCATTTTATTTTAGCATTAATTTTAGTATTTCATTTTTAGTTAGCTCAGTTTCATTTGTTGCTATGTTCTTTCTCTAAGAACCATCCCATGTTACACTTTTATGACAAATGATGATCTTTGAGTGGGGAATATGTATACACACAATATTTTTAATTCTTAATATTTACTAACACTTTATCTCTTGTAATAACCTATTGAGTTTTAATCTCTCTAAGTGTACACCTTAAAGCATGCATCAAGAAAGGGGTTGGCATACCACTAGTGATTTGAAATATTGTTGTGGATTTATATCATTCCTACTATTATTCTAACTTATTTAGAGTGTCTATCCATTTACCTCTTATGATGCCTCCCTAAAATCTTAAAATAAGGCTAAGCCTAAAATCTAGTAGGACCTTCAAAAATATATAATTTGCATTAAAGATCCTATAGGTCTGAAACCACTCTAAAACATCTTGAAAATATAAATATAAAATATAACTTAAAGTATAAGAAACTATATGTCCATGTATAAATGTCTAAATGTTTATTTTATATTTATACTACCTATTTTCCTATTAATTCAACCAGGTTGACTCTATCATTCATTTCATCCTACTATGTCAACCAAGTCAAATCTATCATTTATCTCATCCTCCTATATTATTCAGATCTATAAAAATAGATGTAGTCAACTAGGTTAATCCCATCGAGAATTCAATGCATGTTATGAAACTCCATCAACCCAAGACAATGTATTTCGAAGCATAATGACTATATTCCCACCTAAAAAGGTCAATCTGATTGACCTTTTTAGCTATTTATCATAATGGTTTAGGGTCAATCCATGGATATAAATACCCCCTTAACTTCATTTATAAATAGAGTATCAATCAATTATGCATCATTAATACTCACAAATATGCTTATAGAATCAATATGAGGTTTCAATGCTTTTATTTTTACCCTTGGAGAAGTAACACTTATCATGTGGAAGTATTGGATGCATAGGAAAAGTCTTATAGCATAGAAATAATTTATATTTGTGATCCTTAAAATCTCACAATAATATCTTGAGGCAAGGGAGATATTGAGGCATGATAGGTTCGATCTAATTTTAGACATTGTATACACATAATATTTTCAAACTTTATCAATTGTTGATGATTTCTATCTTGTAGGAGCTCTTTGAGTCTTAATCTCTCTGAATAAATTCCCTAAAAGGTGCACTAAGAAAGGGGTGGGTAGACCACTAGTGCTTTGTATGATTGTTTTCCCTATTTACACTTATTACCAATCCAACTAGCTCCTAAAAAACATTCACCTACACTTTATCTCCTCTTTTCCACACTCCAGTCATTTTACACCTTTATTAGCCTTTTTACTAACCTAAAACACCTTTTTATAGTTTAAATGACTATGTTAGCTATGTCGACCTTTCACTCTTATTAGAAAAACTTATTTAGGGTCTAGGTCAAATCTTGGCCAACCTAGTCTGTGACCTAATGAGTTTTTACCAATAATGATACTAGGTTGACTGGGTTGACCTTGTCAACTAAAAATTTGAAAAAGGTTTAGGTTTATATCCACCTATAATTAGATTCTAGATAACAAAATAAGTCAACTAGGTTGACTAAGTCATCTTAATAGGCTTCTGTAAATAGGGAATTTTAGAACTAGGTTGACCTAGTCAACGTAATTGGTAGAACTTGCAAATAGTATTCAAGGCAGCTCAACAAAAATTTCAAAATCCTTAACATATTCCAACCCACCAAGGTTCCTTTCTTTTTATCTCTTTCAATTTAGTTCTTCCTTATAGTTCTATTTTGCAAAGTTTGTAGTCTTCAAAATTGCAATCTTAAAACAAACTAGGTCAGCTTGGTCGACCTAGTTCTATAGTCTATCTTCTATTTGAAAGAGTAAATCTACTTGGTCAACTTAGTTCTTAAGGACTCCTAATTCTAAATTATAGTAGTTACCCTATTGAATCTATTCTGTAATGTTTACATACATTGTTATCTAAACTAACTCTATATCATGATTAAATTGGGAATTAACAACTATATGCTAGTAATTAATTCACACTTTCACTTTTAGTTGTTTGCATGCTTAGAATAACTCACATAGTCTCATTAGGTGGTTTTTTAATATACCATTTAGCTGAATTATTTTGCTCTTTCTTTCACACAATACCAAATCACATAATTTTAAAATGTATCTAAACATTTGTCTACCCAAGACCTACCTACTTGGATTTTATCACCAAGGGGGAAGCCGACTTGGTTTCTTGGCCAAGTATAAATGTGTGGTAAATGGTATATATTGGTAAAGTGCATAACACCCTTATCAATATGAGATTATGAAGTGAGGGGGTAGGCCCCAATACCAAGCTAGTACCATTGCCAACATAAATCTCTTTCAACTTAAACATCCTGAAACCATCCTTAGATTGCTTTTTATTTTCCTACTTTTAGCCAACTTACCTATCACACTTAAAATAAAACTTTATAATAATATAAAAACATTAAAAATGATAACTTAGCTATCATTTGATTTTCATTTGACTACTTACTCTTTTCTCATTATATGTTTTATTGAAAAATATTGCATTGGCCAGTATTGGTGCAAGGTTTTGTGTTGTGTACTAATTGGATCATTATTATTGATCCCATTACTTATGTGTTTTCTATTATTTATTGTTTCAAATTACATTGCAAAATATTTTCCTATTTTCAATACACTATCATTATCCTCGACACTATCTTTATCCCTACATGTAGTACTAAGTTAACTTGGTTGACTCTGTATCCCTTTTACCAATCATGTTAAGTACTAAGTGAACCTGGTCAAATATATATCCTTAGCTGAATATGTTTTTCTCAATTTATAGTACTAATTTGACTTGGTTGACTCTATACTCTTATTGCTGACATTGATTCCAATTTAGTTCTTCAATTTTATTTCCTTATCATTCTATTTGTTTACTCAAATAATCATGAAGTCACCTATTAGAATCTTCTTAGATAACTTGCATCCATTTAGACACTATATCAGATATTCATTTCTCCCTTTCTTTTCCTCCCAATAGAACCCTCTCTCTTGGAGCACCTCTTCACCTCTTTTATCTATGGATTGTAACATGGTTCAAATCACACCACAAGATGAATTATATGGATCTGATCCTTTTTATACCTATCAAGACAATTATCATCTTAAAACCTTTCAACATAATGTGGGAAAAATTGACACAAGTCTATCAAACAATCCCACTATTAATCCACCTTCTAATAACCCTCCCCTAATACCAATTTGGGGAGCTCTCATATAAACACCAACCCACCATTTGATATGACTCAACTTCTTGCATAAATCATACACAAATGAACATAATGCAAAATTCTAACACCTCTGAAATAATGAAATTATAACATCATTTGATCAATATGGCTAATCAACCTTTGACTCTCAATCCTCAAGCCAATCCAAATTTTATTCCTCCACCTCTTAGAGATGCCTCAAGAAATGTTACTCCTCAACCTATTATGAATAAAAAAATACTATAAAATATAAAAAATGAACCTTTAGCTCCTTTCATCATGTCCATTGATATTGATAATATATCTCCAACTATCAATTATGATGAGACTAAAGACACTGCATCCTTTCTCAAAGCCTTTGGAAATATTTACAAAGAGTGGATCCTAACTAATACATTTGTCACAACTAAAATTCTAGTTAAAACCTTCACTGGTGATGTATTATAATGGTATAACCAACTTCCTCAACATTCCATTTGTCAACTTGAGGATTTAGTCAATCCTTGAGTTAAAGAGTTTCAACATAATGATCTTCCCAAAAATTATCTTAGCCATTTCATAAATGCTAAGCAATCTCCCACTGAATCAACTCATGATTTTATCAAAAGATGGAAATATCTAGCCCATAAGGCAAACCATAACATGACTAATAATTTTTTTTTCAAATTATTTATAACTTCTTTAACTCCTTCTCTTCAATGTAAGGTTCAAACTTTTGTTCCTTAAACACTTAATGAATCTCTTGAACAAGCTAAATGTTAAGAATTTCTCATGAAGCAATTCAAACCTAATACAAAATTACTCAAAGGATATTTTCAAACTTATATTAATGTTTTTACTAGAAATACTCAAACCAAACCATGAGTTTCCAAAGCTAACACTCCCCTATCTTCTCACATACCACTCATTGTGCAACAAATGAAATAATTTTTATCGCCCTCTAAACCCTTTACTTATCCTAATAATCCTCCTAAGTGTTATGACCTTAATCAATGTTGTTAGTTCCACACCAACATTGGTCATTCCCATGAAACTTGTGAAGGGATTACTAAATTTGTTGTCTCCAACATGTTTGGTGATTCTTTCAATCCTGAAGCCATGATCAACCTTCATCTTCAAGAGTACAACACTACTTTTCAAAAATGACAAGCTTCCAAAGCTTCTTCTTCTTATAATAACTAAAAAACGTTTTCTACAACTAATAATCAACAAAATACCAAGGATTATTTTTATATTAATGTTTATTATGACCAATATTACAATAAATCTCAATATGTTAACATAGCTAAGGTCAATTATCATCGCAAGCTAACTCACAAAGATCCTGCCATGAAACCTAAGAAACCATCCTTGGAGGAATAACTTATCAAAGATACTATAACCACTCATTTATATTTAGAAGACCCTAAGGAACCACATCCTTCTTCCAAACCCACAATAACTTCCACTACTTCAAAATCTACCCTACCTTCTAAACCTTGCACTGGTTCTTCTTCTAAATCTCATTGGAACTTTCTTGAAGAACTTAACTCCATGCCTTGTAAGATTCCACTTATAGAGTTAGTTCATATTTCCCCTTATCATCAAAATTTATTTATGCAATAATTACAATAAATCAAAGATCCATCTTATATACATGAATAACCATCCTCTATTGAGCCTCAACCTACCAACCTGCATACTATTGAAACTACTTGTCCTTATTCTAAACCTTTTAATAATTTTTTTGAATAAGACATGATTAATGATGAGATACTTTTTCACTCTGATGATCCATAAATATTCATTAAAATAACCATTAATATTACCCTTATCCATAAATTTTTAGTTGATGAAGGTTTTGGTATTAATGTCACATCTTTATGGCTTAGCCAACAACTTGGCTATAATAAAGATCATCTCAAGAAAAATTTCCTTACTTGTCATGTATTTGATAAAACTAATCAAAATCCACTTATTTGTATTTGGATTCCCTTAATAATTAGACCCAAGACCATTCAAACTAAACTTATGGTCCTTGATTTTCCCTTATCTTATAACATATTCCTTAATTGCCCTTGGACTCTTAGAAATAGGGCCATCTCTTCTTTTAGTAGCCAATGCATTAAATTATTACATAACGACAAATGACATAAGCATGATCTTGATCCCAATCCTTGGAGTATTCAAATTCCTAATCTGAAATCCCAATATTACATCCCTACCATTCCTACCATCAATGGTGCTCCATTACTTGAGTTTATCAACATCTATCTAGACTTCTAGGTCACTCTTGTTAATTCTGATGATGATGAAACTAATTAATTATAACATACTTACAACACTACTAAGTTACCTCCATATATATTAGAGTGTATTCCTTCTTTATTACCTCATGATAATACTATACCTCTCATTAATGAGATAATTGATTTTCCCCCTCCATGTAATGATTAGGAACCTTCTTTACCAGAAGATGCCTTCACATGTAACGACTATGGAGTGGCCAAATTATTTCGATACCCTCTCATCATGTCTTCACAAAAAATTAGTAACATTAAAATTTCACCTTCTGAATCTCCCCCCGAATCTCAAGCATGTACCATTTCTCCAACCTATGATGATAGCTACAACATGGCCCAGGATCAATCTCAAGACTTGGATGTTCAACATTATAAAAAAAGTTTAGCTCAAATACATGATTTCAACTAGGATGTTCATACCATTTTCATGGATTCTAAATTATCTCCTGAAGGTCATGTATCTCCTACTAATACTCCACTTTTTGATACTCCTTGGGTATTAGAATAAATCATATCTTACAAACTGTTAAAAATTATTACATCTACAGATCCAATTATTAAATCCAATTCTTTCCCTTTCAAAGAAACTAACAATACACCAATCTCTTTCGATCCATCTACTCCTCCTACTCCCAAGATTACATTATATGCCAAGGCCACAAATTTCCACCAAATACATTCTAAATATGATCAACATGGTAATCAAATTCTTGATCTCTAAGTAGATGTTGAGTATTATGGACCTCTTCCTACTTTGCCTAGCGATGAAGCCATTCTTGAATTACTTTATGCTTGAGAACCTCAACTTCCTCGACAACATCACAAACTTGGGAATTTCAAAAACAAAGTCCATTTTTAAAAAAAATTCATCACTACAATCAACCCTAAACTTAATCTGATTTATTTTTTACCCAATGCACCATACCACTTCCAAGATGGAAATACTATGCTTATCGAAGAAACTACTTGCATTAAATATGTTACTCCATCGTGCCCTCAACCTATTACCATTTATCATGAACTTTCACCTAATGAACATGATAAATTTAGTTTATTGTTTGATAAATAGTGAGATCTTCACTTGGTCCTATAAGAACATGCTTAGTATTGACCCTAACATTGTGTTGCACAATATCATCACTTATCCCAACACCAAACCTTTGTGTCAAAAGTAAAGGAAATTTCCACTTGAATTTTCCACCTTATGTCACAAAGAAATTATCAAACTTCTTGATGCTAATTTTATCAAACTAGTGTATTATTATGAATGGGTTTCTAACATAGTCCTTATTCAATTTTTTTTTACCATAGTCATTTGTATTTTCATTGATTTCCATAATCTCAATCTTGATTATCCCAAGGACAATTTACCTCTACCTTCAATAGATTCCATTGTCGATTCTACCACTGGTTATGAAATGTTATCTCTTATGGATGCTTTCTCAAGTTATAACCAAATTCACATTACCCCCGAGGACCAACATAAAACCACTTTCACCATGGAATGGGGCACCTATTGATATGTTAAAATTCCCTTTAGACTCAAAAATGATGGAGCTAATTATCAATGAGTAATGACTCATATTTTTCATGATCTTATCCATAAAATTGTAGAAACCTATGTAGATGACCTCATTGCTAAGTCTAAATGTTACAAGACTCATCTTTTTAATCTTACCATCATATTCAACCATCTTTTCAAATACAAAGTTAGACTAAATCCTTACAAATGTGTTTTTGGTGTTACATCTAGAAAACTATTAAGATTATTACTCTCTTTCTAGGGCATCAATGTTAACCCTACTAATATTAACACTTTCATGAACATGCCCATCCCTTAATCAATCTTAGATATTCATACTTATCTCGGTAAACTTGGGTCAATTATATGATTCATCCCCAAAATGGATTACCATATCCACTCTATCAATTCTCTTCTTAAGAAAGATAATGCTTTAAAATGGATGGATCCATGTCAAAAATCATTTGACAATATGAAAGAATCATTTCTTCACCCACCTATGCTTCATCCTCCTTCAAATGATCAAATTTTGATCTTATATAATTATTACACACCCATATCAGTTGGGGAAATGCTTTCCCAACAAGATGATACAAGAATAGAGTATACCATCTACTATATCAGCTGATGCCTCATTGATTATGAGAAACATTACACACAAGTTGAATGTGATTACCTTGCCATATATTTTGTAGCCGAAAAACTTTGACATTATATAATTTATTAGACCACTTATGTTATCATTCATTCTGATCCCCTTCATCATTTCTTCTCTAAAGCCTTTCTTCTTGGAGACAAAATTGACAAGTGGATGGTCCTTCTCATGGAATTTGATATTTGAATTATTACTCAAAAAGTTGTTAAAGGTTAGATCATAGCTGATCAACTTGTTATCATTCCCATATCCACTACCAATCACCTTCAAGATAGTCTTCTTGATAACAATATTCTCTATATTAAAGGTCTATATCAATCCATATCCCTTAAAGATTACTTCCATAACTTTATTGTTGATCTTAAAGCAGGTAATCTTGATGAATCCACTATCTTCCTTGATACTACTAAACCAAAAGTAGTTATAGATGAACTTCCTACAATTAATGTTGGTTTACATGAGAATATATAAACCCTTCACTTTAATGGTACTAAATGCCTTCAAAGAGTTGGGGTAGGTTGTATTCTTACAATCCCTCTTGGAAAAATCATCCATTTAGCTTTTTGCTTAACATTTGACATCACTAACAACATGGTAGAGTACAAAGCCTTAATCATAGGAATTAGAGCTACTCTTGATTTAGATATACAATACCTGCATGCTTTAGGTGATTCCCAGCTCATTTTTTATGAATTCAATGCTGATTACCAATGCAAAAGTGAGAATCTCATTTGTTATCATCAAATTTCAACTATTCTTAACAAATATTTCATTTCTTTTACCATTGAGCCTATCCCACAAGATCACAATTCTATTATTGATTCCCTTGCTTCTTTAGCATCTCTTTTTCATCTACACTACATTCTCATCGATCCCACTTTTCTTATCCAAATAAGAAAATATACATCCTCTATTCACCCACATGATTCACTTATCTACTAGTTTGAGGTTTTTACCATTTGATAATGCCCGTAGTACATAAACATCATTCAATTTATGGAACACCAAACTTATCCTCCCAACCTAGACTCTTATGAAAAGACTTGCATTCAAAAACAAGATTTTAAGTATGTATTTTGATATAACATCCTATAATATTGTAATGCTAAAGGTACCTTGCTTTTTTGTGTTACGCAAGATGAGGTGCCACCTCTTCTTGAATAAGCACATGAGGGAATTTGTAGTGGCCAATATAACATACATGATATTTCCTACAAATGCTTATGTATGTGATATTTTTGGCCTACTATTGAAAAGGATGCCATTGAATTTGATAAAAAGTGTAATCCTTTCTATCTTCATGATTATTTAATTCATTCACCTCCAATCGAGCTTAAAACTATATAATCTCCCTAGCTATTCTCTATGTGGGGATTAGATCTCATAGGCAAATTATCTCTATCTCAAGATGGGCATGCATTTATAATCACAACCACATAATATTTCACCAAGTGGGTTGAGGTTATGACCATTGTTAATGTCACTGATACCATCATATCCAAATTCATCCTTAATAAAATCATTTACCACTTTGGTGTCCCTTATACTATCATTTTAGATAATGGTGGTTATTTCAAAAATAAAGATGTCAAATAACTCTGTGCTAAATTTAAAATCAATTATAAATTTTCCACACCCTATCATCCAAAATGTAATGGACAAGCTGAGGCCACCAATAAAATTATTAATAAAATTTTACAAAATATAATTCATGAAACACACATGGATTGACATCATCTCTATCCTACTCTCTAGGCCTATTGCACTAGCATACACACTGCTACTAAGGTCACACCATTCTCTTTAGTCTATGGTTCTGAGTTAGTCCTTCCATTAGAATTTGAGATTCCCTCTCTCTATATATCTCTTCATGGTATTATACATGATGAATAATTACATGAAGCTCACCTTCATGCTCTTGATCTTCTTGATGAGTATTGTCTTTCTGCTTTACAATATAATCACTAATGCAAGGCTCATATTTCCAAACAACATAACAAATGAGTCAAAGTTCACATGTTTAATGTTGGTGAAATGGTCCTTAAATTAGACTACACTCATGATAAATAAGGTAAATATGCCCAAAAATGGTGGGGCCCTTATTTAGTCAAAGATATTCTTGGTCTAAGTACCTATCACCTTCAAACCAATGAAGGCCATATTTTCAAAAAACCCACCAATGCATAATTCCTCAAAAAGTATTTTACCTAATCCTTCCATTCTTTTTTATGATTTTTATATATCTAACACTTTTTGTAGGATACTTGCATAGGTCTCACCCTCTATAACAGTTTGATATTTTCACAAACCTTAGTCCCTCATGTTGGTCTTTATGGTTTCCATTTTTTTCATGAATTGCATTGTAAAACCATGGATAAGAACCGGTATTTCTCATGATGTACTTTTATTCTCTTTGTTCTCATACTTTTTACACACTTTTTTTTGCACCCTTTGGGTTTCTCTTTTGTGAGTTATAGTGTAAGACTATGGATATGACCTAGGCTTTACTATGCCCTTAACCATTAATGTGTCTAGGGATATGTGTGGCTGACTTGTGGCTTACATACGTATTTTATATATTTGTTACATTTATGTATGTTCTTAGATAGGTTAGTCTATGGAATAACCTTGGTTAAGTAGACTATATATAAGAGGTAGTGGTTAGTATTTATTATTATATTAAGTATTTTTATATTAGTGCATTATTGTGGAGGTTTCCCCCTCGAAGTGACTTTGCTATATTATCAAGTATTCTGCTCTACTGTCAATTATTGATGTGTGATATTTCATATTTACTTATCCTATGCAATATAAAATCATTCTATGTAAACATCTAAGTAATTTAATTACAATTGGTATCAAATCTTCGATTTGGGCAAGTTTATTATAGAATTTTTTTGGATCCAATGAGGTATGGCTTCTGAGAGTGGTGGGAGAAAAAAAACATAACTTGAAATTTGGGAAGAATTATTTTTTTCTATTAGTGTAGTATTGCTCAAAATGATTTTTTGGAAAAAAATATTAGAAAAAAAAGTCTAGGAAAAAAATTTCCCTTTGCACAATTGGAGTCATTAGATTCATCTCAGTGAGATGATCATAATGGTATACTATTTTAGTAATATTTTTTGGTGCTAAAATATTTACCCTAGTGCATAAAGGTAGTCATTGGATTTGTCTTGATAAGGTGATGACAATGGTACCATCTCTTGGTACTTTTTTTTGGGGTGAAAACCCTCCTAGGGTTTGTATATGGTAGGTCCTAGTACTCGAGGAAGAAAGGGGGGAAAAAAATTCTTAAGACTCCTTCTGCTAATGACATGGAATTTGGTACTTTAGATCTAATGATTTCTCATATCTAGGTAGACATAAAAAACTTAGTGAGGCTTGATGACTTTATTAAAGTCTAAGATGAGGTTTTAGGGATGCACATAGAGATTAATGGGGTTTAAAATGAATTGCATCATATCATTATGTAATTGGATACCCTTACATCTTAGTTTTAGCCCAATAACCCTCTAATTTAACATTCAAATCCTCCTCTCAACACTAACAACTCCCATGGTGGTATGAAATTGATGTTGCCAAAGTGGACATATGTAAGTTTGATGGTAAGGATCCTCTCACTTGGATTACTCAAATTGAGAATTTATTTGAGCTGCATCAAACCCCCAGTTCTTAAAAGGTAATAGTGGCATCTCTATATCTGGAACTTGACCAATTCATTTGGTATCACTGGTTATGTGCTCAAAATAAAAATAATGGTGATTCTATTACATGGTCTATTTTCATCGAGGAATTATTAGCTTATTATCAGAATATTGTATTTGAGAACTATTTCAACCAATTAGTCAAATTACAACAATCAAGAACTATGAAGGATTATATTCATTAGTTTTAGTATCTCTCTTTATGGGTAGAAGATATCATTAAGGACAATTTGACTGATCTATTTTTGGGTGGCCTAAAATATAACATCTAATTCAAGGTTTGAATGTTTAACCCAACCTCTATATTAGAATCTATCCCTAGGGCACATATGGCAAAAGAAAAAGAGATGGTCAAAAGGAAAAAATTCACTACCGGTCATGATCACACCTTTCTAGCACCATCATTTCCATATCCCATTAGATTAACATAATGACAAATTGAGGATAAGTGAGCCAAAGGGTTGTGTTATGGTTTTGATAGTAAATAGATCAAAGACCATTATTATGCTAAAAAGAAGTTATTTTACATTGAAGGTGCTAATGATGATGAAGATGATGAAGAAGTACATGGTGAGGATGTATAAGGTCCTATGGAAAAATCTAAAGACTCTTAGCCTACTATTTCTTGTCATGCCATTTCAGGTATTATTACTCCCCAAAATCTTAAGGTGATGGGTTTTCTTAAGAAATAGAAGGTCAATGTATTGATTAATTCTAGGAGCACACACAACTTCATTAATAGTAAGTTGGCTGCTCATTTGAACTATTTTATTTATCTATCTCTTGAATTTTAGGTTATGATTATAGATGGTGGTACTATCAGTTGTTCAAAAAAATGTCATAGTATTAAGCTGGCCATGGGAGACTACTTGTTGGATTCTTATATGTTTGTGATTCCCATGGGTAGAGTTGATATTATTCTGGGAGTATAGTGGTTCACCACCTTAGGCACTATTGAGATGAATTTCCAAGAATTATTCATGTAATTTCATTCTAAAGAAAGGAAATCTAAGCTAAAGGGATTAAGGGTTAAATCTCCATAACTTGTTAGCTCCCATCAAATGACAAAGATTCTCCCTAAGGGTGTTAAAGGATTTGTAGCTCACTTATTTTTCATGGAAGTATAATAAACTCAACCATCTCCACCTCTTGATCTACAATAAGTGATTGATGCCCATTCTGGTATTTTTGGCAACATGCTAAAAGGACTTCCACCTAGCCATGATCATGCTATCAAAATTATTCCTAGTATTATACCACCCAATATCAAGCCATACAGTTATCCCTATGCCTAGAAAAGTGAAATTAAAAATAAGGTACATGAGATTTTAGATGTAGGAATCATTCACCATAGCCAAAGTGAATATTCTTCACCAGTTGTCATAGTGAGAAAGAAAGATGACACCTAGAGGATGTGCCCTGACTATAGAGAAATTAAAAAGTACACCATCAAAGATAAGTTTCCTATTCCTATCATTGATGATTTTTTTAGATGAATTTAATGGTGATTTTTATATCACCAAGTTAGATCTATATTCTGGGTATCATCAAATCTAGATTCATGATGAAGACATACCCAAAATAGCTTTTAGGACTCATGAGGGCCATTATGAGTTTTTGGTTATGCCTTTTGGTCTAACAAATGCACCATCTACTTTTTAGAGTTTGATGAATATTGTTTTTAGGCCATTTTTGAGGAAATTTATTTTGGTATTCTTTGATGATATCTTCATTTATAATAAAAATTGGGAAGACCATTTGTAACATGTGAAATAGGTACTCTCCGTTTTGGAACAACATCAATTATATGCCAAACATTCCAAATGTAATTTTTGGGCTTGTGAGGTTGAATATTTGGGTCATATAGTTTCTTATGGAGTGTAAGAAGATCCTAAAAAAATCTAAGTAATGGTGGACTAGCCAATTCCTAAGACACTCAAGCAACTATGGGGATTTTTGGGGCTAATTGGTTACTATCACAGGTTTGTCCAAAATTATGGTAGTATTACATCCCCACTCACCTCTTTATTGAATAAAAACTCCTTTCAGTGAAGTAATGTAGCTACTTAGGCATTTGAACAATTGAAATTAATTATGTGCACTACTCCCATATTGGCCACTCCTAATTTTTCCAAGGCTTTTTTGGTTGAATGTGATGCATCTAGGTATGGTATGGGTGTTGTACTCATGAAAGAAGGCATACCACTTACATTTTAAAGTCATCAAATAAAAGGTAAAAATCATTAAAAGCCCATCTATGAGAAGGAAATGATGGCCATTTTACATGCAGTCAAATAATGAAGACCTTATTTGATGGGTTGTCACTTTCAGGTAAAGATTGATCATGATAGTCTTAATTTTTTTTAAAACGATAGTTATCATCTAAAGAATAATAGAAATGGGTAACTAAGATGTTAGGCTATGATTTTGAAATAGTTGATAAAAAAGGCAAGGATAATGTGGTGGTAGATGCACTATCCAAAAAGGATGAATTAATTAAGGCATTACTAAGTGCCATAACCATTTTGTAGGTAGATTGGCTAGATGAAGCATGATAGAATGGAAACATGATAGTGCTACCCATGATTTGATTCAAAATATTTAACAAGGTTTAGGTGGATTTGAAAAATTCACATGGAAGGGTAATGTATTATGGTATAAAGATAGGTTGTACCTATGTAAGGATTCTCTTCTTAAACAAAAAATCCTTTAGGAACTTCATGTAACTCTAATTTAGGGTCATTTAGGATTTTTGAAAACCTATCACAGAATCAAGCATGATTTTTTGTGGGAAAGACTCAAGGGGGATGTCTAAAAATATGTGGTTGAATGTATTATCTATGAACAAAACAAAGGCAAAACCATCAAAACCCTAGGTATTTAATAATCTTTATCCATCCCTAGCCAACATTGGGAAGAGGTATCTATGGATTTCATTATAGGGTTACCAAGATCTGATGGTCAAAATGTTATCATGGTTGTTGTGGATCATCTCAGTAAGTATGCTAATTTTTGTTCTTTATAACAACCATTTATTGCTAGTACAATAGCTGCTACTTTTCTCAATACCATTCAAAAATTACATAGGACCCCTAAGATCATTGTTAGTGATAGAGATCCCATTTTCAATAGTAATTTTTGGACCAAGTTATTTACATGTTTGGGCACCGGCTCATAGTTCATCCTATCATCCTTAATTTGATGGACAAACTGAGGTAGTCAACAAATGTCTAGGAGGATATCTCTATTTTTTTGATAAATAGGATAAATGGGTTCATTAGTTGCCACTTATTGAATGGTGGTATAATACTTCTATTCATAGTTCTTCCAAAATGTCTCCTTTTGTGGCACATCAACATTGAAGGTCCATCCTAAGGTTCATGTAGTTGAAGAACATATTCACTATCAACAGGAGGTCCTTGCAAGTTTATGTGAAAATTTAGCTATGGCCCATAATTACATAAAGCAACAGGTAGATCAACATAGAAGTGAGAGGCATTTTGACATTGGTGATTGGGTCTTTCTTAATTTGTATCCATATAAGCATATGTCATTGAAGTAATGAAATAAAAGGATAACAAGCTGTCCCGTAAGTATTATGGGCCTTATTAGATCTTACAAAAATTTGGTAGTATGGCCTACAAGTTAGAGTTTCCTTCATCCTCTTGCATACATCTAGTATTTCATGTATCATTATTAAATAAATTCATTGGACATAGAGTTTCCATTCAAATATAATTACTAGAATTGGATGAGGAAGGCAAAGTTATTCTTGATCCTGAGGTGATCCTTCACATGTGCACTAAGCAATTATGTTCTAGAGTGATTACAGAGTACTTGATAAAATGGAAGAATTTTCCATGTGAAGATGTCACTTGGGAGGATGAATCATTTATGTAGCAACATATAGAGTTTCCACAATGTTGAGGACACCATTATTTTGAAGGGGAAGGGCTTGTTTTACCCTTAACCATTAGTGTGTCTAGGGATGTGTGGTTGACTTGTGGATTACACACCTCTTTTATATACTTGTTATATTTATCTATGTTCTTAGATAGGTCAACATATAGAATAACCTTGCCTAATTATACTATATATAGGAGGTAGTGGTTAGTCTTTATTATTATGTTAAGTATTTTTTATTAGTGCATTATTGTGGAGGTTGCACCCTTAAAGTGGATTTGTTATATTATCCAGTATTTTTATTTGCTATCAATTATTATTGTGTGATCTCTCATATTTGCTTATTCTATGTGATATAAAATCATTATGTGTGAACATCTAAGTAATTTCATTACATACTTCCTTACAAGTACTATGTTTTTTTATCCCATTTATTTTTCCAACACTCTTTTAGAATCCTCATGGGTTTCGCTTTTACGAGTTACAATGTAAGACCATGGATAGGACCTAACCTTCCTCATAAAATCACCATCTTGTCATTATTTTTCCATAATATGTTTTGAAACGATTACAATTTCTTGATATTTTTCTTAACTTTAGCTTTTACTTCTTTTGTAGATGAAATTTGCACAACAATCTATGTTAGCATGTTTCCTACACTTCCCTCATTCTTATGATAAGGAATCACACTTTAATATCATTGTATCCCTTTTTCATCTTTTGTAACATTTTTACAATTTGAAGTGATTCAAATTTATTTATGTTTTATTCCTCTTGATTTCCTTTCCTTTCACTCCACATTGGATAAAACAAGTTTAAATTCAAGATAGAAATTTTATTTCACCTGACTTTACGAGACTCTTAGATACCATGATTTTTGATTTCTCTCTCTTAGAAACCAAGCCCCAAGTATTCAAATGACAATCATATTTAGAATCCATATATTTTTTTCCAAATCTATATGAAGGATGAATGAAAATAACCATTAAGAAAGTTAAAAGCCAAATTATTTGAAACAAAAGGCAATTATATACAAAAGGAAACATACCAATCTCAAAAGTCAAAATCACACCAAAATATGTGATTACAAGCACATATCTTATCTCTAATAAAATATTAAACTCCATAGTTGGTCTCATAATAGAGATGAGGTCCATTGGGGTATGATAGCCAATAGATTAGAATAGGAGAATTCAACAAACTCTATGGTGCTACCTAATTTCTCATGCAAGTACCCAATCTTCATAGTATATCAATGGCTCTATAAGGTGTCCCAAGGAATGGATAACATGTTATGGGAAGGTAGGTAAATTTTAATTTTCATGCATATATCCTTCATGGCATAGTCTAAATACTTTATTTATTGACCTAAGACTTGTATGGCTAAGAGAAGTACTTTAGAGTCCTTAAGGTTGAAAGTCCTATTGTTTTGACAAACCTAATTTGAGTGTCTTGACTTTGATAAAGAGTTATTCTACCTTGGTTTTTCCTTCATTATCCCCTCCACCCATTTCATTTCTCCCTTTGATAGGCATATGTGATTTTAAATCTATTTTCCTACTTCTATATTCCTTCTTCTTCATATCTTAAAAACATGCTAGAACTACTTTATTTTAGTTTTATCTATCCTTAGAACAAAACAACATGCTTGAGAAACTACGGATTATAGTTTTTACACCATGGATCTACATTTCTAGATATGCCTTGAATTTTTTTAATAATTTGTCATTATTGTACCACCCTTTTTTGCAAACACCTGAGTCTATTTCTACTTTCATGTAAATTTTCCATTATTGAGTGAGGTTGGCTTGTCACTTCTCACTCACCAATGTTGTTTTCCAATTTATGCACATTTTTTCATTATGATTGAGTAAGGATTATTAATTCACTCATAAATATTTTTTTACCATTTTTTCTTACCCATCTTTGTTTAAGTAAGGATTGTTACTTCTTTCACATTGATGTTTAGTTACCATCCTTTTTGACATGTATCCTTGGTTTGACTTGATCTATTTGCCTTTCTTACTTAAGGTTTAATTTTTTGAGTTTTTTAGTCTTTAATAGCCTTGGATTTTAGGTTACTCAATTTAATCTAAAATTTTGACTTGATCATTTGGTCTAACATAGCACTTGTCACCCTAGCTTGCCAAATTTTTAAGTATATCCCATCCACATAACACCAATTATCTTAGATTTCCTACATTTGTTTGTTTTTGCTCTTTAGTTTTGTATTCTTGGGTTTGTCAAAATAAGTCTCTGTACCCTACATAATAAAAAATGCAAAAACATTAGAAAACCATTGATCAATAAAGGTAAGTTAAGATATGCAAAAAAATATTTTTTTAGTTATTTCCCTTTCAGTCATTTCATTTCAATTATTTTTTATTTAAAATATTACATCATTTTTTTAGACTCAACATTATGTGTTACTATGTTTTTTCTTGAAGCACCATCCCATGTTGCACTTGAATGACATGTGATGAGCTTTGAGTGGGTCATATGTATACACATAATATTTTCAAACTTGATCAATTATTGATTCTTTCTATCTTTTAGGAACCTAACAAGTCTCAATCTCTCTAAGTGTACAACTTAAGGGGTGCACTAGGAAAGGGGTGGAAAAACCATTGCTGCTTGACAAGATTATTGTACATTATTTCCACTTATTACCAATCCAACCAACTTTTAAAAACCATTCCCCTAAGCTTTATTTCCTCTTTTGTAAACCCCTCTAATCATTTTCCACCTTCATTAGCATTTTTTCTAACCTAAAACCCCTTTTGATAGTTTACATGATTATGTAGACTGTGTCGACCTTGTACTCTTATTGGAAAAACTTATTTAGGGTCTAGGTTAGTGCTTGGCTAACCTAGTCTATGACCTAGTGAGTTTTTACCAATAACGATACTAGGTCGATTGGGTTGACCATATTGGCCAAAACTTTTGAAAAGGTTTAGGGTTAGATCCAACTATATAAACACATCCATTTAACCATTATTAGAGAGATATAAAGAGTTATTGTTCATTTATGATTCTTTAAAAGACGCTCTTCCACCATTCTACTTGAGGAGTCTTAGCTTAGGGTTTTTACTTGGAGAAGAATCTAGTCTTATGGAGAAGTCTTGGATGTTTTGGCCTTTATTAGTGATACTTAAAAACCAAAATAACCTCTTGTGAATAACCTTTGGCCAAGGAAGAGATTTAATCTTGATGGGTTCATCTTTTAGGTAAGTATCTCTAACATTTCTCCTCACTTTAGTAGATATAAGTAGCATACGTAATGACTTTTGCGTAATATTACACTTCCTCTTCATGTATTAGGGTTTTAACTATACATATATTAATTAGAATTCTCTTATGCATGTTTAATTTCATTTGTTTACTAACACCCACTTTGTGCCACAAGCTTTGGTGAGCACTAGGTTAGATTTCTTTTTTTTACTTGTTATTAGTATAGTGAATATGAAAACATAGGACCTATTTGGGTTATTGCATAGTTTTTATTGATTGGAGGCTTTGGAACCCTCCTTAGTGATATTATTTGTTATAATATATTCCCTCATTGGGTCTAGACAATATGTATTGGTCATGTTCTTGATTATCTAATGTATCCTCAATCAAAAGTTTAAGTAGGATCTATCTTCTTTGAGCTCAGATTGATTTGTGGATCTAATGCATTTTTGATTACATATAGACACTATGAATTTACACCACTTTATTATGAATAAATATGTTTTTACCCCTTTAACCATCCTTTTTATAATATTTAATATAAGTTTTACCATTTACCATCTTACATTGTATAATTAATCTTACTAATTACCTTTTTACCTAGGTAACTAATTAACCATCCCTAAATCTATTAAAATATCCCTAGGTTTATTAGAGGTAAGTTGTTTTAAATCCTTAAAAATTTTTACCCAATTTAACCTCATTAAAAAAAACCTAGGATAAGTTTAATATCATGAACTAGAGTTTTTAGAATAAACAAGTTGAACTTGGAATGGATTGATACTGATCTCTATGATCATCATCAATCTTATTAGGATCGATGTAAATTTATACTTAGACTATCCTTAGGCTGAGGGATCCTAAATTATCACACTATAAAACTCAATAAATTACATTAAAGTATTTTGGAAGAACTCCACCCTATCTCATACCATACTCACTCTGTCAAAGGTTAAGAACATCCCTGTCAACAATATAATTATTTGCATCATAGGAAGAATTTTTTAGAGGTAAGTATGCTGTTAGTTTGAGTGAATTTTGATTTATGTATTATCTATTTTCAATCTATTTATTATCTTTAATCTATTTGGATAGTCAATAACCAATCCCTAATCCATTTATAATCTCATAAACCCCTCTTGTAGGACCTATTCTAAAATTTTTGTATCCACTATTAGGATCGATGATTCTTCTTCTTATAGATCGACATTGATTACATAATAAATACCAATTCTAAGACATTCAACATTGATCCTTATATTTTTATTTTTGTTTACAACTCGATTCTAGTTTATTAGTCCTAAGTGATTCCAATTTTATGTTTTTAAGTCTTAAAATCATGCATTTCTATATGTAGATGACCTTGTCAGGTGTTATACATGACAAGGTTTCAATCCATGACTTACCTATAATCCCTCACCTATTATTCACTGATCAGAGTGATATCTCATTTGAGTTATAACTTTGTGCAATCATATTTTCCCCAACTCTAGAATTAATTACTAAGCAACTCAAAGTGATACAATAATAAGAGGGATTAGCTATAACATATTGGAATGAATGATTTGATAATATCTATACATTAGATTAATATGTTTTATTTTAGTATCATATCTTATCACATGATTTATTATAATTTTTATCATTATTTAATCTACTTAATTGCATAAAATAGTGGGATGACATCCTTGCAAAGAAGTGTACCACTTTTTGGGACTAGTCTACTACCAATAAACCCACTTATCTATCTTATTAATCCAATCTTGTCCAAGTTTTATCTTATGTGTAGGTAGTACTTGCTATCCAAAAAGGATTTCCTACTTCACTTGATCAATGGTGTGCAACCTACATCACAAGTATTCCTCTTTAAATCCTATATCATTTCTATTTTTAGTAATTTATATATTAAAGAAAATGAACCAAAAAAATACTAAAACATTCTAGCATGCTGGATGGGACCCATAAGGTCTCATTGTTCTTGTTAATTTCATTGTGAAATCATTCATTAGTTACATTTTCTCAATTGTTTATTTTCATTCAAAAAAGAAAAAATCTAAAATTCTTTCTTTCTTTTCTAAGGCTTGAAAATAATTATATTCATCCTCTTCTTGTTTAGAGATTCCACATAGATTAATCTAGGAGGGTAAATATATCATGATAATCACACTTTTTCACACACAATGAAAACCATTGGAATCATAAAACAAGCATCAAAACACTTTTCTACCTAAGGTGGATCCACTTGGATTTCATCACCAAGGGAAAAACTAACTCAATGTACTAGTCGAGTATAATTTTTTTGGAAATGAATTATAAAGGATAAGCACTTGACACCCTTATCATTATGGTGTCCAAAGTGAGGGGGTAGGCCCTAATACCAAGCCATGTACTTCCTTCCAACATAGAATCAGGCCTCAGCATACCTTTGTGTATATAGAGGTTCTCATCCTTAAACAAAAACTGAAACCATCTTTAGACTACCATTTCTTAGTACCCTCATTAACCCTTCTCCCTAATCACATTATAAGGTTAGTTTCTTAAAAATTAAAAAAAGATTTTTAATTACAGTTAGTAGTGTGTGTGTGCTTTTTCACAAAAATGAGATAATAAAAGAATATTGTTTGTCTTTGCATTTCAATCTTTATTTATTTTTAATGTTACATGGTTTTAACATGACAATAGTCATTGAAATATACCAAATCTCCTACCTCATCCTTGTCTATGGAGAACACACCAATTCCTCCTACCTCTAGTCATTCCATGGGGGAAGGCAACCCCCAATTTTATACACAAGGAGATCAAGAATTCACTAGCATGTTGGATATTAATACAATTACCCTTAATCATTATCTTAGTACTCAATCTATACGTATTCTAGTTTCCCCTCAAACCCAATCTTCTAGGTTTGTTTTTGGCATGCCCCTAGAGGGACTTGAGGTGCTTACTATAGCTATGGTTTCCTCTTCCAAAAATCCTCCTCCAATGTGTTTTGATACCAATGTATCACAACCCTTGAATAATCCACCCCCATTAGTATCTATTAACCCTTCTCTAACCATTACCCAAACCCAAAATGTTACTATAACTCAACTTATGTTTTCTCCACCACCCACTACTTCACCCCAAAACTTAGTAATCTCAATCCATGTAACTCTCCCACCTATCCAAAATAGCATAGAATTGAATCCTCAAACTCAACCTTTGCAATAGGTTCCCCTAATTCAGCCTCTTTAGTAGTATGTCCCCTTGACTACTAAAAACATAGATCCCTCACAAACCCTTAGATCCACTTACCTTAACTAATATCCATAACAAAATATACCTTGCAAGTCCTATAGTATGTGGACACATCCTAACCTATCATGACCACTTCTGTTGGTTATCCATTTTCACAACCATTTTCTACTCCATTCCTCACCTATCAACATCTACAAAAAAATGTTTTAGGGGGTATTCTTCAATATAATACCTAGTTTCACCTTATGAAAATCCTTAGGAATAGGATGAAAAATTAAGAAGCCTTTACCTCAGGTCATACAAATATGCTTATGTATGAGAAAATTTGTAATGAACCCATTAATCCATCTATCCCAATTAGGCCATATCCCTCATAGTGGGAACTTTCAAAGCTTATGAAATTTCAAAATAAGGAAGATCCTTAACAACACTTTAGAGCATTTATATATGCTTGTTATCTCATATCTCATGATGAAACTATCCTTCTAAGGACATTTCCCATGTCATTATCTGGACCAACATTAGACTCATACAACTCTATTCCTCAGCACTCCCTATTCTCTTTTGGGCAATTGGCCCAAATATTTTTAGAACACTTATCCATTAACATTGTAAAGAAAGTAACCATAATTGACCTATATTCTATTAGATAATTTGATGATGAATCAATTAAAAATTTTGTAACTAAGAGATGAAGTCTTGCAAATCAACTTGCTTTATCCCTTCCTCAACTAGAATTAATTGAGTTATTTACAATATCATGCACTAATAATATATCATTAACACTAAAAGTCCAATCCTTCAAGACTTTAGATGAAGCCTTTACCATGGATCATAAATTGGAAATATAAGATTTGGAAGAAGGTAAGGTTAAGTTACATAATAATAAATTCAAACTTGATCCCTCCAAAGGGACTAACAATGCCAAAACTAAAGGCACAATAAATGCCATTGTCTTAAAATCAGCACCTCCATAAATGAAGAACCAATCCAAACCTTCTACCTCCCAAATACAACCATAATAACCCCTAACATGGATTCCTCCTTGGAAATACAAACCCTTAAGGGATTCATATGCTTCCATTCTAGATAAGCTCCTAAGAGCTTCTATTATCGAGATTTCTTTGGTCAGAACCCTTGAAAATTCTCACCCTAAACCTAGTTGGTACAAAGAAAGTGACTTCTACAATTATCATCGTGTACCTAGTCAAGATGTGAATAGGTTTCAATAATTTAAATGTTTAGTTCAAAACCTTATTGACCAAGGGGAATTATAGTTATATAATACTAGTTCTCCTCCTAATAATTCCATAGATATATATATATATAGGCAACCATTTCCCAACCATTCTTCTATGTCTTGTTATGTACAAGCAAACTCAAGAAGCACCTCAGATCATGAGGCCTATGTAATAAGCACATTTCATGATCAATTTCTACTTGAATAAGTTGATAATGCTTTTGAGTCACCTTATAAAATAACAAGGATCCTAATCTCCTTATAGGATATGTTTTTGAACCATCTAAATCAGTTAGGTCTATTCCTAATATTTACTCAGGTTTTCCTGATATCATTATTTGGGATCCTCTTGAGGAAATATTACCTAAGATTATTCAAAGTAATCAACTAAAAATAAAGGATGAGAAAGCTATTAAGGAGGATACTTGTTTGGATATCCCAGAAGATATGCATGTTACTCCTTTAGTCACCATTGAAACTTTATGTAACATACCCATTGTTTCTAGCATACTCCCTCTGGAGATGTCTGCTATATTACATTGACCAACTCCAAAACTAGCTTCCCTTGTAGTTTAGGCTGAGCCAAATCCTATAAAAAGAGAAACTAGGTAAAATTTTTTAGGAAGTGGAAACAAATGCCTTGGATCATCATGAGGTAAATACTTACAACATCCATTGATAAGAATTGAGCTCCCTAAAGAGGATATCCCTACTACTTTTGACCAAATTAAAAAAGGAAAAATGGTTTTACCACCAATTCAAACTAGAGCATCTATATTGGGACCTCATGATTTTGTAAATCCAAAAACCCCCATTATAGAATCCTCTTTTAAGAAGCATACATTAGTATAAATAGATATTCTCTCAATAACAATGCCAATACACAATCCTTTAAATCTTTATTACCCTTAGAATCTTGGTGTAAAGTCTTATTCCAAGCATAATGTACCCTCTATTGGGAACATTCTAACAATCAATGTAAGGAATAAATACATGAAAGAAAATGTAGCTCCCATGGCAATACCTCAAAAGGTCAAAAAACCTAACCAAGATCCATTATGGGGGTCTTATTCTAAGTTTCTCAATCAGCTCATTCGAACCTCCCTTATCGCTCTGTTAATCCCCATACTTAAAAACTAGTATGGTATAGGGAAAAAATAAATGCACTTACAATCGAATATTGGGGCATGATACCAGTAGTTGTAACATGCTTAAGGCTATAGTACATGAATTATTAGAAGAGGATGAAATTTGACCAGAATAACTTGGTCATGATTATCCTCATAATCAAACTAATAGGGTCATGACCACATCTTGGAACTAGTACATTATTGAGAGGATTATAATGAGATTCAAAGGAAGATAAAACCTTTGATGAAACTTAATATCAACCCATATTAAACCCTCTAGACTCGAATGATTTTAAAAACATAAAAAACCCACCATTATTTCAAATATATGCCATACACATAACCACTCAATCCCAAACACATGTTCATAAAAACCAAAATCCCAACAAAACCAAGGTAACTATTACAAAATATCCTTATCCTATAATAGACAATCCTATAGTTCCTATCCCAAAACCCAAGGTTTCTATTCTAGGGAAAGAATATAATAATAATTTCTTGAAGTTGATATAGATATCGGTTCTAAAACAACTCCACCAACTCCTCATAAATATGTATTTATATAAACTTATCCAAAATTCTCCACAACATTATGAATCTATGATAGATCTTGTAGGTCACCTAAAGACAATAAAATGAACCTCAAAAACTATTGGGTTTCATTAGATCCCTAAAAAAGTCATCGTCTATCACATTTCATGACTTTCAAATATCCCCATTATAACCTGATGACTAAGACCCACCATTATTTATCACTACCCAAGTTAATCAAACATAGATACACAGAGTTATGATTGACAATGGAGATAGTATAAATATTATCTACTCACATGATTTTAAGCAACTCTAGTTACCTAAAATTATTATTGCCCAATCTTTAGCCATCTTACTAGCATTTAATGACACTATTTCCCCCATATTAGGTACATTCATCCTCCCCATGCAAGTAGGTATACATACTCTCCCAAAGATATTTTACATAATAGAGGGAGAATTTAAATTTAAAATCATACTAAAACATCCTTAGATATGCACTATGTGTTGCGTTCCCTCCACTTTGCATCAATGCTTTAAATTTAAGCATGAGGGTAAAAGCCATTTTATCTTAGTAAACCGACATCTGTTCAAGAATTGAAATTTGAATTATCAACCTAATGATGTATTAATCCCCATAAATAACTCAAGTCCATTATTTTTGGGGGAAACATCAACTAGCTATACTATATGTTCATCCCGTATCCTTGATGTAAACTCCTTTGACTCAACATTCCAAAAACTCTTTATAAGGGAGTATCAATTGTTAAATATTATCACCTTATCAACCCCTCATAAATATGGATGCCCTAATCAATAGTGTGATTATCAGCCTAACCTAAGAGACATTATCCACTTTATACCTCCTCACCTCCAAGCACACATAGTCTATGGAGATATTAACCAATCCCCTTTATACAGGGAGTGTCAAAGACGTACCAAACCATTCATGTTTAAATTTCATTTCTTAACAAATCACACTTAGAGAAAACCTATCTAAAATGATGTGATTATAAAGGCTTTGGTGTAGGACATTATGAATAAGGACCTAATGAGGCTACAATAAATGACCTTAGAATACTACACAAAAAGCATGGCCTTGGTTTTAAGAAACTCTTGAAGCTAAAAATGATAACACTTTGATGTCCCATATCCTTATGGATGTGGATGATGAAACTCCCTCATCCCCTCTCTATTACACTATAGAAAATTATGACACCATTTACATCCCTCCTAACTTTTTTTTATTATAAATATTCACTTAGAACCACTAACTTATCAAAGAAACAAAAAAACCATATCCCTTCCCCTAGCTTTTCCTGACCTAATAGATGAATATTCCTCCTTGGTCCATGTAATAGGGTGTTGGGATGATGATTATATTTTAAATTATTTAGGGGTAGGAGATTTATATGTAAATAATATCATACCATTTGAGTCTTTTAAATGAGGTTGATATTTAAATTGGGACACTCGAGGTCCCATTAAATATCAAAGTGAGACAATCCCTAGATTCTCAAGAACACAAGGATTTCATGGCATTCCTTGTTGTTTATGGCCAAGAATTTACTTGTTCCTATAGTGATATGCTTGGTATAGATCTGTCTATAATCATCCATAACATTGTTACCATTCCTGATGCTAAACTAGTAAAGCAAAAGCTTCAAAAAATGTAACCTTATGTAGTGCTTCTTGTTAAGGAAGAATTATAGTGGTTTATATCCATTAAATTTATCCAACCCATCGATTATCCTCAATGGGTATCTAACATTGTACTTGTGACAAAGCCCATAGGGGGACTATGCCTTTGTACCAACTTTTGTGATCTTAACCTTTCATGTCCAAAAGATGACTTTTCCCTTCCTAATATCGACCAAGGCATGGATATCACTGTAGGAAATGAAATGTTGTTACTCATGGAAATATTGTCTGATTATAATTAGACCCTTATTTCCCTAAAATATCAACATATAACCTATTTTATTAATCCATGGGGGACTTTTTGTTATAGGGTCATGCCTTTTGGTTTTAAGAATGCAGGAGTAACTTATTAGTGTGCCATGACCTATATTTCTCATGATTTAATTCAAAAAATTATTGAAGATTATGTGGATGATATCCTTGGTAAATCTAGGTATTGTAAAGATCACCCATCCATCCTTCATAAAATTTTCACCCATTTAATCAAGTATCAGGTTCATTTCAACCCTAAAAAGTGTATCTTTGGGGTTTTATTAGGAAATCTTTTGAGTTTTATCATTTCCCATAGGGGAATTAAGGTTGATCTTGATAAAATTAAGGACATTATAAATATGAATCCTCCTTCCAAACTCAATCAACTTTGTAGTTGATAAGGACAAATGTAGTCTATTTATCACTTTATTTCATAATTGTCTGACTGATATGAACCCTTTCATCACCTTCTTAAGAAAGAAACCCACTTTATATGAGATTCAAATTACCAGGTAGCCTTTGATATGCTTAATAATTATCTCTTATATCCCCTTGTCCTTATTCAAAAAATATAAGATAAACCTTTCTACTTATATATCTTAGCTATGGACCATGCTTTAGGTGTCATGCTTATCCATCAAGACAAGCAACATAGAGAGAAATTAGTTTATTATATAAGTCACACTTGGGTTGAGTATGAGACTCATTACATGCATATTAAAAAAATATGTTTAGACTTAGTATTTTTAGATTCTAAGCTTTACCATTATTTGCTTAATCACAATTACCAATGCCAATCCTCTTAAGTTTATGCATTCAAAACCCTATTAAAATCAATGAATGAAAAGATGGATTATGTTTTTCACTGAGTTTCATCTTGAGTTCCTTAAATAAAATTTGATCAAGAGGCAAATCATTGTTGATAAATTATCTGAGGCACCCCTTGTTGATAGTCTCCCATCTAATTATGAATTTACAGATGAATCTATATCCTCCACTTCCCAAGAAGATCTAAAATATTAGATGATGTTGTTCTTTGATGGATCTAAGTGAAAACATGAAGGTGGAGTAGGGATTATTATAATACCACCTGAAGTCATTCCTATACCCATATATTTTAAGCTTGATTTTAAATGTACTAATAATATGGTGGAATATGAAGCCTGAGTTATAGGTCTCTAAACAACTTTGGCTCTAGGTGTTAAGTCACTTCATATTTTTAGGGAATCCTAGTTAGTATCCAATTAGATAGATGGCATATATCAATACAAGAATAGTATCCTCCAAAGGTATAATATGTTAGCAAAGAAATTATTAGCCTCCTTTAATCACTATGTCACCCAGACCACTCCTTGATCAACCAATGATTTTGATGATACCATGGCTTCCATGTCCTCCTTTATCCCATTTTCCTCCCAAGAATCTAAATTATTTGTCCTTATCTACAAGGTTAATCAACATTCTTATACCAAAACCAATCTTCATTCTATCCATTTTATATAGAAAAACCATTTGGATCTGTGGTTCACATAGATATTTGATTATTTGTCTAAAGGCGTCATTCGTTCATATTTATCCAAAAATGCTAAATGTGCTTTTCAGTAGTACAATACCCAATATGTAATATTAGGGGGTGTGATTTATAAGTAGGGGTTAAAAGATATTCTCCTCCATTATCTCCAAAGTTCTAAGGAAAATATCAAAATCAAAGAAATACATGATGGAATATGTGGTGGTCATTTTAATTATTTAACTGTCACCATGAAAATTGTGCGACTAGGTTATTATTAGCCCACTTTGAATCGAGACTATTGCGAGTATGTCAATAAATGCATGAAGTTCCAACAAAATGCCAACTTATCCCATGTCTTCAGTCATGCATTTTAGGTAGCTAGGGACTTTTGGACTTTCTCCTAATGGGGTTCAGACCTTATAGGATAGATTAATCCTAAATCTTCCAAGGGATATAGATTTATCATTACTTCTACCAAATATTTCACTAAATGGGTGGAACCCATTCCCTTTATTTTGACCAAGGTAGATAAGATTGTTAATTTAATTAATCATCACATCATATGTCATTTTGGTGTCTTACATAAAATCATTACAAATAATGGGAAATATTATAAAAATAATCAAGTCTAAAAGTTGTGTGATTCCTTTAGCATTAAGCTAACATTTGCATCTCCTTATTATCTGCAAGCCAATGGACAAGCCAAGTCATCAAATAAAACCCTTGTCAAGATGTTAACAATTTTTTTAATTAGGATAGAAAGGATTGGCATCTTCACATGCCCTTTGCTTTGTGGGCTTATCGAACTAGTATTCGAACACCTATGGGGCTACCCATTTTTATTTAGTCTATGGTACCGAATAAGTTCTCCCCCTATAAGTCCAAATTTCTTCCCTTTGGATCTCTCTTAAGAATATCATTTATGAAGAGGATTATTATCAAGAATGATTAGCACAACTATAAATTTTAAATGAGCATCAAGCCACATCTCTTGATCACCTTCATATTTATAAATAATGGATAAAACATGCATATAATCAACATTTAAAATAATGAAAATTTAATATCTGTAACCCTATCTTTAAAGAAAATCAAAATGTCACAAATATGTAAAGAATTAAATAAGGAAAGTTTTCTTTGAATTGGATTGGACCCTATATTATCACTTATAAATATGGATACGGGGCATATCATTTGGCCTGCCTTGATATAACACTAAAATGTGAACCTCTTAATGCTTTGAATCAACATATTTTCTACTATTAATAATCCTATTAAAAATTTTAGTCAATATGAGTTCTCTTAAAATATTATCCCCTATCTCTAACATACCCAATAATGATCAAAGAATCATGGGGTTTTCTATCAGTATACCCATTTTATCCTTAAATATGATCACCCTGACTCTGTTTATAGTATATTCTCATGGATTAACTTTACTCAAAATAGAGTGTAGTTCCAAATCATTTTTCTAAATTATTTCACCTTAAAAGCTTGTTTAAAAGGAATAATGCATTACCTTGTTCCATGGATTATGAAAATACCCTAGGTTGACTTAAATCTAAGCCATGGAAAAAAGGTTAATTTGGGATATAAAATCAAGAAAATATCAAAATGGTAGACTGATCCCTCAAAGGATAGCTTCTATCCCCCCTAAAAAAAATCAAAATTGTAGACTGATCCCTTAAAAGGCAACTTCTAAAATATATATCTAAACATGTAGAACACTCCCTTGAAGGATGGATATGTGCATATGATTTAGGAAACTTCTCGCATTGATTAGTTTCCTATTAAAATTAAATCATTATAAAATCTATAAAATCAAAATTATATCCCAAAAAAGCTTCTCACATTGATCAACTTTCATAAAATTTTAGACTTCCCACATTCATTAGTCTACATATATCCATGGATTAGCTTAAGGTTAACCTAAAAAAGTTTGGAAATAGAAAACAAGATGTGTATTCCTAGTGGATTGAGTTTTCATACCATTCCTTGAAAACATAAAAATCCCCTTTTTTAAACCAAAGATTTATTAATTTAGTTGACAAGATATTGTTAAGCAATTTCATTAACATTAGATAAAAGGGTGCATATGCGAAAGAAATAGGAGGCCTAACATTAGTTAGGGTCCAAGACAATCATGAGTCATGTATCCTTGATAAGTTAATATATAATCCATTTCATCATAAATTATAAGAATTTTAATTCATGAAAATCATAGAATAATTTAAAAATACATAATCAACCATGATATAAAATCCAAATCCATGATATCCCACATAATCTAATTAGTATAATAAAAAATAAAATCCATATAAATTCCATCTATGTAATATAAATCCATAGCCATAGACATAATAAATTATCACACAAATCCATAATCCATCATAAATCCATTAAAACACATAACAATTTAAAGCTACATCATATGATATAAAAACCATAGTCCTGGTAAACACCATATAATCAATACAAACCATAATCCATCACATAAAATAAATTCAGATGCTTTCTAAACATAATCCAAATAATCTAGATCCATAATCAAAATAACATGAGATAATGTAATAAATATGTGTAACAAATACTCATGAGTTTATATATACAAAAGATCCAATATACATCATAAAAAATGTCATAATATATAATGTGTGTACAAATACAATACATAAAATCAACCATAGATATGACTACTAGGTGAGCTAGATTTGGCTCAAGTGGATATCCACTCCACCTCCTCCACTGTCACCTCCATCTCCTCCCCCCACCCTCCTATATCTCCCTTATGGTATGCTCCCCACACTAGCTGTATCCCCCTATGTCTACCATAGAATCTGACCTTACATGGATATGTGATTGGAATATCTCAAAACCTCTAACAATTGCTATGTCACAATATACTCATAATATTAGAGCTTTGCCATAACATCTTGATACCTATCCATGCTCATAGTACCTATAGGCCCCATCCTCCTACAATGTGCCCCTCCCCTTATGGTGGATCTTAATAATTCTCCTTCCATAACCCTTGCTCGTACATAGAGCCTATCACACTCATCATGATACCTATCCTACACTCAAAATGCCTCATAATAGCTTTTCTATAATGAATCATATCACCCATGTATCTCTATTAAACTAGCCAATAAGTAGTCCTACTCAAACACAACTCTAGATAGCTACTCTTAGGACACATCCCTCTCTTTTATCATTACCTGTATGTCTATGTCTCCTTCCCCATATCCTCTTATAGCCTTTACATCCACCATATCTACATCTCCCATCTTGGTCACACCACCCTCTCCCATCCTCCTCCATGATAATCTATCCACCATAAGAAGTATGCATTTATAACTTTGCCATCATCCACATTTGTTCCCTATATATCTTCTTGTACTAAAAGTTCTAGCTCTGTAACCTATGGCTTAGGAATTTCCCCCTCCAAGTCATCCCTCTTGTATACCTATAGTGCCTTAGGTATATCCTAATGTAACCCAAACTATCACTATATACACCCAAACTAGAATATCTCCACATGAACTATGCATTGCCCTCACAACCACCTTGCTCACTGCCTCACCATCATCTATCTCCTTTCCTAGCCATGCTAGAAACCTAATGTATGGCATCTATACCACCTCATCCTCCTTCATCTCCTCTAAAACCTTTCTATAATAATCCAAGTCATGAGCTCTTTTATCTCTATTTGATAGGCAAAGTCATCCCTCTATCTTATAAATTCAACACTAAATACAAACTAATGCCATCCCATCCATGGTAGACCTAGTGGTTAAATTACTAAGATGTCCTCATAATCCCAATAGTGTAAAACATAGGTAACATCTATCCCATAACAATGTTATGTCCTCCATCCTCATTACTCCTTGTATATTTTTACTAGTAATTTAGGATCCCTTGTAGATACTATCTAATTCTCCCACATATTTTCTAGAACACCTATCAAGATTCATGAGAATATCCCTCCACCAAAGTTAAGTAATGCATATAGGATATGACCAACATCATCATACTGATCACTCATCTCCCATTTTGCTCCTGATCATATATAACCTCAAAACCAAAACCTACCACTATGAACACAATATCTATAACATCATCTTAATATAACCATGTTAGTGATGCTACCCATCCTCTTTAATCTACTAGGATAATCTTAAATCCCTGTACTGGTAGTCATAGTATCCAATATATATCCTCCAACTTAAGGTCTTCTCTCCAATCAATAGATAGAAGGTTCCTATATCTAGATCCCTTCACTTTAGTAATAATAAAAGTAGACTCTGATCTTGGTGTACTCTATGATAGTGTTATAGTCCCTCTAATCCTAACACCTCGAGATGCTCCCAATATGGATATCACATCATCTCTTAGATCATTATAGTAATGGTGGCACTCGATTCCACATGGTCAATGGTATGCATGCATACAATCCCATCAACCCCCTAGTTTCTTTACTTTTATAACCCATTAATATCATTCTTTAAGTTTTTTTTACCACCTAGGAATTAGTATGGACCTTACAAGATTGGCATCAATTGGTGCTTTATCATTGCTCATTATCTAAATGATATCGATCTATAACCGATCGATCATCTATTATCATGAAATCAGTATCAATCTAATATGGATCAATGTCAACCCTTGATAACCCTAGGAAATGCAAAAAACTATCTACAATTGGCTAAAACTACAAAAAGCCCAAAAAAATTCAAACAAAAACTTAAAAATAAAAACATTTTACCCCTAACTCATTATGTGATCGTCATCAACATAAACTACTCTTGCTAGTCTCCATCATGTATATTTCGCTCAAATATGTAGACAATTTTCAATTTTTTGCCTCTGGCTCACATGTTCTCAATTGAAAAATGAGCTCCCATATTGTTAGGCATCCTATTTATATCCCTATGTGATCAATGTTGATTGTTTGATGATCAATATCAATTATCCCACAATAGATATCAACATGTTTGATCTATGTCAATTGTGTCTATTTTTTTAGCTTCCTTACACTACTTATAAATTTTTAATATCCTTATAGTCCCATTTTAAAGTCACTTAAGTTATACCTTGTTACAACTGTCATATCCTTTGTTACCTATTATTACAAGCTTGTGGACATAGACCCCTTGATGGTACCATAACTTTTAAGAGGTCTAAATTCATTTCAACATCTATCTCCTATGGATCCTAAAAGTGTACCTTGTATTAAAGAGCAAGTGTCTATAGGTATCACACATATACCAAGCACATTAGATTTTTTGGTTATCTCACCTTAGCCTTCACCCTCTTGAATACTTTCAATAGCATTCACATGTTCATAGTTATGGAAATCCATTACTTGTTTGCCTTGGGGCATTCTTGTTTAGATATCCTATGTCTTGTTAATACAACATTGTACTTCATGCTTATCTTTATGTCTTAGATGATCATTTTCCATCTACCTTATCCATTACCACCAAATTTTCAAACCTATCTCCATCTCATCATCCTTTACTATCTCTTGGTTTGAGGGGGGTACCTCCTCACATAAACCTAGGGCATTAGACCCATCATAGTTTTTGTCTCATGCATGTTATCAAAAATTGCTCAACAAAAAGGGGCAAATGTAGAAACTACATATTTACACCATTTTATTATGAATAAATGTGTCTTACCCCTTTCCCTATCCTTTTTACGATAGTTAATATAAATTTTACTATTTACCATCTTATATTGTGTAATTAATCTTACTAATTACCTTTTTACCTCGGTAACTAATTAACCATCCCTTATTTTAGTAAAATATCCTTATGTTTATCAGAGGTAAGTTACTTAACTCCTTAATAACTTTTCTCTAGCTGAACCTCATTAAAATCAACCTAGAATAAGTTTAATCTTGTGAATTAGAGTTTTTGGAAGAAACAAGTTAAACCTGGACTAGATCGACACTTATCCCTACAATCATCTTTGATCTTATTAGGATTGATGTTGATTTATACTCAGACTATCCTCAAGTTAAGGGATCCTGAATTAGCACACTACAACATTAGAGAAATTGCCCTATAGCACTATGGAAGAACACCGCCCCTATCTCAGCCCATCCTCACTCTATCAAAGGTTAAGCACATCTTTATCAACAAAATAATTCTATACATTCATAAAAAAAAATTTAGAGGTAAGTATGATGTTATTTTGAGTGCATTATAATTTATGTATGGTCTATTTTCAATCTATTTATTAGATTTAATTTTTTTAGATAGTCAATAACCAATCCCTAAACCATTTATAATCTCTTAAATCCCTCCCATAGACCCCATTTTAAAATTATATATCCACTATTAGGATCGATAATGATTCCTCTTACGGATTGACATCGATTACATAATCAATACCAATTTTGAGATAATCAACATCGGTCCCTATGTTTTTATTTCTATTTACAACCTAAGGCTAGTTTTGAAGTCTTAAGTGATTCTAATTTTCTATTTTTAAGTCTTAAAATCATGCATTACTATTTATATATGACTCACTAGGTGATATACATAACATGTTTTAAATTAATGACTTACCTATAGTCCCTCACCTATTATTCACCGATCAGAGTGATATCTCATTTGAGTTAGGACTTTTTGTGATCATCTCTACCCCAACTCTAAAATTAGTTACTTAGCAACTCAAAGTGATACAAAATCAATAATACTTAGTTATAGCATATTGGAATGAACACTTTGATAATATCTATGCATTAAATTAATCTATTTCATTTTAGTATCATATCTTATCACATGATTTATTATAATTTTTATCATTATATAATCTACTTGATTGCATAAAATAGTGGTCTAACATCCTTGCAAGGAAGTGTACCACTTCTTGGGACTAGTCTTATACCAAGGAATCCACTTATCTATCTTATTAATCCAATCTTATCCAAGTTATATCTTGTGTGCAACTAGGACTTCCTAGCCAAAAGGAGTTCCCACTTCATTGGATCAATGTTGCACAACTTACATCCTGAATATTCCTCTTTAACCCTATATCATTTCTACTTTTATTAGTTTATTTATTAAATAAAAATAAACCAAAAAAATATGACAACACCAACAAAGGTAAGTATATTCCTAACCCTTCATATTTTAATAAGTAGATGTTGTAGAGTTAATATATATTAGATTTTATCCCTCCTTACTTAGATCATTTATATGTAATAGATAAATTTATGATTGCATGTTTATTATCTTCCCCATTTGTGTCAAAAGATTTGGTGACCACTAGACTAGCTTGCATAATTATTTAGTAGATTAGCTCACTTAATATTATTAAAATCATAAGACCTAGCTAGGGTTATCACAAGATGGTATTTGACTAGAGGCATTAGAAACCTATCCTTTTCCATAGTGTGATAGGATATCTCTTAGTGTAGGTTTATCAGAACCATTATTGGTCATGACCCTAATTTTAATGTATTCCCAAGTGTACTCGTTAGTTGATTACCTTTTCTAAGCTTGAATATTATTGATTAGGATAAGCTATAAAACTATTTAGTTTTTATTGCATACACATTCTACTTGAGACTTGAATTGTTTTTCATAGGTTTGTCACTATGTCTTTGGAGGGGTAATTTAATACATATACAAACTTTAATTAGGAGAGAGGTATCCTATAAATATGTTGATATCTCCTTTAATACCTATAGGTCTATATAAGGTCTTTTTTCAAACATGAAGCTTCATACAATTTTAACAACTGATCTTGATTACTTAAATAACCTTGCTTACATTAAAAAAAATTGGGAAGATAATTCACCACTCTTGCCATTTCCTTCTTTCCAAACCTACAACCTCAATGTGCAATTAATATTTTGGTTCTCTTAAAGGCCTGTAGATTTATGTATGCATGTTTTGTTTTTTGATAACTTGAAGTTAGTTACTTGGTCTACATACTTTATGTTTGTATCCCTAACCCTACAAGATAGTATATTATAAGAATGTGGAGGTGATTTTTAAAATTATTTAACTTCATTTAAATATTTATAGAAACCCTTAGTGTCTTAAGATCCCACTCTCCTTGATGGAGCTTATAAGAGTTATTTTCAATCTTGAAACCTTCTTGGTCATGATTGCTAATGGATCCCATGGGACAAAAAATTGATTGGATAGTATTGGGTGTAAAGGGAGATTTATTTTTCTTCATTATGGCCCCTTAATTATGAGAGAAACATTCATAAACATTTTGAAAACCCATTCTTTGGCTGTAGACTTGTGGAGGTCATTTATAAGTATAAACCTCATTGAAAATTTGATCATGGTCTTCATAGGCATGTAAATTTCACCCTCTATATATGTTATCCTTATAATATATTGAAAAAATATTTATATCTTTATATCACCATGAATTCCACTTGAGCATGCTCTAAATATCAAAAATTAGATTCATGGGCTCTAGGGTTTAACAAGGTTTGAGGGTCTTCTGCCATCTCTTTGACCAACTAACATGATTCAAGGATTATAAATCTAGTTTAATGAATTGAGATGGTATACAAAATACCTCCTAACCTCATCCATTATTTTCCATGCACTCAAAGTAATGTATTCAAACTCTTTATCATGCCTTCTTCGAACTACTTACATGTAGTTTTGGGATTGTTAGTGATTGTTCATAATCCTATTTCTTTATTTCTACCTCCAAACACCTATAAATGATTTTTATAGACCTCCATATTCTCTCTAATTGTCATACCAATCCATTCAATAAGTGGTAAAATATGGCACATCCTTAAAAACTACCTATAGGTGCTTACAAGTGAGGTTTTAGATCAATTTTGCCTTGATAAGAGGTATATGAGCATGGTTTTATTATTTGAAGGCTTATGAGGGTCTGAAAATAATTTGAGGGACCTTGTTTTACCTTAATTTATTCTTTAATACCATTATAATCTCTACAAACCTTGATAATACTTCATAAAACCCTATAATTTCATGAAAACCTTCATGTTTGGAAGCTTTCCTACCTTGATTTGCATGTTAAAGCATCAGGGAGGGTTTGATACACATTATATGTATTTGAAGAAAGTTTTAGATCTTGTACTGATGCATAAATATCCTCTACAACCATAGAAATTATGCTTTTAAGGCCAAACCCTGCCATTTTCAAGAACTACAACATTATGAAAGCTTTGTTTACAGCTTGTATTCATGCACTTATACCTAAAATGGGTCATTTCCTCCATGAATTAATATACTCTTCATTATATAACTTGAATATGATATTGATACCATAACCCCTCCAAGACCATGGTATTTTCCTTCTTGAAACTTTGAAAAAACCTGCAAAAGATGATAGAAACCTCATGATTGAAGCTATAGTCCTTGAAAATGTCATGAAGCCTTGATTTGGTGGTTTGAATTTGATATTATCTCTAATAAACCTACAAAACACTCTTGAAATAATTAATATACCATGATCATGTTTGATATGGATAATAGTTTGGATGAGATTAGGTGCACTCCTCCACATTGAGGGAGTTGAATGTCACCAAGAGGCAAAAAAGAGGGAAACCATCAAGTACAACACATTTTGACATTTTAATAGTTTTTATGGTTTATAAATATTATTAAAACATTATAATGATTTTATGAGACATATAAAATTTTAAATTACATCTAATATGCCTTCAATGGATGAAACAATACCCCTTGACCCTTTATGGACTTATAAGCACCTTTTAGGACTTTTTGATGTGTTCATGATTTTATTAGGCATATTAAGACTCTTTTTGACCTTATTTTTCATTGGAAACCACATGAGTAAACTTCTAAAATCTAATATGATGCTAACAAATGCATTAGGCTCTTTTGGATGCATTCACCTTGAAGACATAGACAATGGTTACACTAACCATGGAATGAAGCTTAATATGGTTGGGATGATTGTATGTAAGATTATAAATTCATCCATACATTTAAAAGTATTAAAATTAGCCCTTTGATATTCCAAACATCAAATTAAAACCTCATCTAGGGTGCTAGATCACAACAATGAATAAAATGCTTAGGAGAGTGGACTATTTATAGGCATACCTATGATTAAACCATAATGAGGGCTCATGAAGACATTTTAGAATGTTTAAAAACTTATTTCATGACTTGAAAACTTGGTATAATAAATTTTAGACACATTCCTCATTGAAACACATTCAAAAAGACCCTAACTCAAATATGAACCTATTCAAGACCTTTGACAAACCTTTTACATTGGTAGACATCCATGTAGGCTTTAATAGAGGCAACTTAGAAATAATTGGTTAAGGAATGGAGATTTTAAAATGTTGTAATGATTTAACATAATAATTTTGATACACTCATTTATGAAGGACCCTTCTAACCTAATATCTCAAATATGCCTAAGGTTTTAGTGAAGAAAAATCTACTTAGGAAACATGAACAATCTTTGACATACCTAGTTCTAGACCACAATATTCATCATGAAGGTGTTATGGAGCTCATACTCAACTCAACTATTTTTTTTTAAAATAATACCCATATACAAGTGTGCAAGTGTCTAAAGGACCATGGGTGTCTAGGATACCCAAAAGTTCCCACTAACCCATTTCCCCCCAAGGTCACATTGAATATGAAAAGCTAGGGTTTTGCTATTTCACAAGTAGTGTTTGTCCATGACCTAGATATGAATGTACCAGTGTGAAGGTGAAGTAAAAAATATAAGAATATATGTTATGAAATTCTATTTAATTATGTATTCTATATAGGACACTAGATTTGAACCTAGACAATAATGTTGACATAACCATCTTAGGTTGACATTACTATCAAAAGAGCCAAAGGTGTCAAATATAGAATATGATGATTGTTATAAAATATATTTCCATCCTATTTTTAACTTGTTTTCATCCTATTATAGATATATAACTACATTACCAACAAAACAAGATAAGTACATCATTACTTTATCATTTCTATATCTAACATAATTAAACTTTGCATATCTAAATTATCTCAGCATAATAAATTTAATGTATAATTATATCAAAGCTTGACATCTAATTTGATTGATGTAGATCTGATTATCAACCTTGTGCCATTTAATTTCTATATATCCCTTTAATCAATCTAGATAACCCCAATCTAGATTCCATTTTAGGGTTAAACACTTTCATGCTTTTAGAAACACATACATGTTATAATGTATACACACTTTTATATGTTTAAAAGACATTCATGTTATAACACACACATTTTTATATTATTAAAATGTGTACGTGTTATAAATCATACACATTTTTATATGATTAAAATGCATACATTCTCTAGGCTTGGATTTTACCAAGCCTAGAAAACATAATGTGGACATGTTATTATAATAATGCATACATGTTTTGGAAAATTTCATGAAAATGTCCACAAAATTTTCCCCCATATTTTTGCACTCACCCTACTAGGATTAAAAAATAAAATGGAAAAACCTTTAATTAAATTTAAGTTAGGCTTGAAAAATAAAATAAAATAAAATCCAAAATTATATCTTATCCTTTGAAAATAAAGTTACTTTGCAAGATGTTGTGAATGTGAATGATGTGTTTTTATAAAATAATGTGGATGAATGGATATTTGAATACTCAAGCGAATTGAAAATTTGAAAATAATTAACCATTTTCATCTTAAGATCTTCAAATCCTATTAGTGAGTCGATATAACCCTAATATATGACCCCCAAGTACCCAATTTAAGGATCTCATCTTAAAAAATCTTTATGATATTGAAAATATGATAGATATTTTAAAATAAATTGCATGTGATGGTTTTATCCATATTGTGGCCATTTCTAAATCAGCTCATAATTATCCCAATTTCCAAAAAAACATCATTTTATTAAATTTGGACATATTCTAGTCTACAACATACTCCAATATAGTTGAGACCAGATTCCAAAAACAAATAAAACAAATTACATTAAGAATAAAAACATATTCCAATATTGTCATAAATTGTAATGAAATTACTTCAACAAATAAGTAGAATAGCAGAAATAGATCCAAATATGACTGAAATATATCAGGATATATGTTAATAGACAAACCACTTCGAGGGGGCAACCTCCACAAGCTTTAATAAGAGCAAAATTCACAATATGATGATAAACAATTACCCACTACCTCATATATATAGTCTATCTAGGCCATGGTTACTCCATAGGCTAACCTACTAACTTAAAGAATGCATAGAGAAATGTGATATAACATCAAATAGGGATAAGTAAGCCACAAGTCAGCTATTCCTATCCTCATACATGCGATAGGTTAGGGCCGTAACATGCCCTTCCCTTTCAAACTAATGTTGTCCTCAACATTGAACAACTCTGGATGTTGTTGTAGAAAATCTTCACCTTCCCAAGTTGCATCTTCACTGCTCAGGTTCTTCCATTTGATCAAATATTCCCTAATATCTTTGGTTCTTAACCTCTTAGTACGTGTTTGGAGGATCTTCTCTGGTTCCAAAATGAATCATCCTTCTTCATCTAGTTCTAGGAGTTCCATTTAGGTTGAAACTATCTGTCCAATGACCTTCTTCAAACATGAAACATGAAATACTGGGTGTATGCAAGATGAATGAGGTAACTCAAGCTTATAAGCCACACTTCCAATTTTTTGTAGAACCTGATAAGGGCCATAATACTTAGGAGCAAGTTTGTTGTCCTTTTTCTATTGCTTCAAGGACATCTACTTGTAAGGCTGCAAATGTACAAATACCCAGTCACCCACCTCAAAATTTTTCTCACTACGGTGTTGATCTACTTGTTGCTTTATCATGTTTTGTGTCAAGGCCAAATTCTCTCTCAAACTAGCCAAAACCTCTTGTTGATGCTGAATGTGCTCCTCCAAATTTCAAACCTTGGTTTGCACCTTTAATGAAGAAGTGATGGAAGGTGGATGGTAACCATATAGTGCAAGAAATGGAGACATTTTAGAAGAGGTATGAAAAGATGTGTTATACCACCATTCTGTAAGTGGTAGCCATTTAACCCAATGTTCTTATTTATTTGATACAAAACAACAAAGATACCCCTCCAAAAATTTGTTAACCACTTCTATTTATCCATTAGATTAGGGGTGGTAAGATGAGCTATGAGCTAGTTGAGTACCCAAATAGGAAAATAGTTTAGTCCAAAAATTACTAGTGAAAATAGGATCATGATGATGTATAATTATTTTTGGGGTTCTATGTAATTTTAGAACTGCTTCCAAAAAAATAGCTACTACTGTACTTGATAAAAATGGGTGTGAGAGAGCACAAAAATGGACATATTTTGAAAGCCTATCCATAATGACCAAGATAACCTTCTTACCTTTAGAACAAGGCAACCCTATGATGAAATCCATGGAAACCTCCTCCCACTTTTGACTAGGAATTGCTAATGGTTGTAACAGACCTAGGGTCTTAACTATCTCACCTTTATTCTACTAGCATATCAAGCATTCTACCACAAAATTTTGTATATATCCCTTAAGTTATTCCCAAAATAATTATTTCTTAATTCTATGATATGTTTTCAAGAACCCTGAGAGTCCCCCAATTGGAGATGCATGCAACTCTGCAAGAATCTTATGCTTAAGCTCTAAATTTTTTCACAATTATAACCTACCTTTATACCATAAGAAATTACCTTTCCATTCAATTTTTTTAGAGGCTAAAGTAACTTACTGGAGATTTTGAATTAGAACCTATGTATCCTTGTCTTGCTCCCATTCTAATCTGGCTTCATCCACCCAATTTGCTTGCAATATGGATATTGCACAAAGTAATGCTTCTGTGGATGTATCTCATCTAGATAGTGCATCTACTACTACATTATCTTTACCATTATTATATATGATTTCAAAATCATAACCCAACATTTTGTTTACCCACTTTTGTTTTTCCTTAGATGATAATCTTTGCTCCAAAAAGTATTTGAGACTATCATGATTTGTTTTCACCTTAAAGTGTCTACCCATCAGATAGGGCCTCCATTATTTAACTGCATGAAGAATAGCCATCATTTCCTTCTCATAAATAGGTTTTTGTAGATTCTTACCTTTTAATTGATGACTCTAAAATTCAATGGGTATTCCTTCCTACATTAGTGCCGCTCCCAACCTAGATCTAGAAGCATCACATTCAACAGTGAATGTCTTTGAGAAGTCTGGAGTATCCAAAATTGGAGTGGTGCACATAGCTACTTTTATTGTCTCAAATGATTTGGTGGTAGAATCATTCCAATGGAAGGCATCCTTCTTTAGCAATGCAGTGAGTGAAGCCACTATGCTGCCATAACCTTTCACAAATCTTCGATAGTAACCTATTAGTCCTAGGAACCCTCTAAGGTTTTTGAGAGTTTTTGGCATGGGCCATTCCATCATAGCTTTGATCTTCTAGGGATAAACTTTGACACCTTCATGGGAAACAATGTGACCTAGGTACTCTACCTCTTATACTCCAAAAGCACATTTGGATGGATTCACATAAAGCTGATGCTTCTCCAAAACTATCAACACCTATTTCACATGTTGCAAATGTGCTTCCCATGTCTGACTATAAATTAATATGTCATCAAAGAAAACCAACACAAACTTCCTTAAAAAAGACCTAAAAATAGTGTTCATCAAGCTCTGAAAAGTAGATGGTGCATTTGTAAGACCAAAGGGCATTACCAAAAACTCATAATGGCCCTCATGTGTTCTAAAAGTAGTTTTATAAAACATCTTCATCCTTGATTCTAATTTGATTATACCCTGAGTGAAGGTCTAATTTTGTGAAATAATTAGCACCATGCAACTCATCAAGTAAATCATAAATTACTAGAATAAGAATCTTATCTTTGATGGTGTACTTGTTGAGTTCCCTATAATCTGGGCACATCCTCCATGTGTCATCCTTCTTTCACACCATGACCATTGGTGATGAATATACACTTTGACTATGATTGATGATCCCTGCCTCCAGTATCTCATGGACTATTTTTTTGATTTCACTCTTTTGTGCATATGGATATCTATATGGTCTAATATTTGGTGGTTGACTCCCTGGAATTAGTTGAATGGCATGATCATGTTCTTTTTTTGGTGGTAGTCCTTTTGGCATGGCCCAAAAAATAGATGGGTCGTCATCAAAAATCATCTGTATATTAAGATGTGTAGATGCTTGTGTGGGTTGAATTTTTATAGAACATAATCATGCAATAATTACCTCTGCCCCCTTTTTTAGTATCTTGGTCATATGATGTGAACTAACCAATTATAGATATTTTGCCTATAATCCATGTAGTTCAATTTTCCTACCTTCAGAATGAAAGCACATGAATAGTTCTTGAAAGTTCATCTCAATGGTGCCCAAGGTTGTGAGCCATTGGACTCCCAAAACAATGTCTATGTTACCCATGGGAATAGAAAACATAGGATAATCAAGATTGTACTCACCCATAGAAAGCTTAATACTATATAATTTGCATGAATAATTAACTATGTCACTATCTGCAATCATGACTTGTAATTCTAGTGCTGGGTAGATGAAATAGTTTAATCAAGTTGCCAACTTATGGTTGATGAAGTTATGTGTGCTCCTTGAATCAATCAACACTGTCACCTTCTATTTATTGAAGAAACCCACCACATTAAGAGTTTGTGGAGTGTTAACACCTATAAGAGCATGACAAGAGATTGTAGGTTAGGTTTTTTTAGGTACCTCCTCTATCTCTTCCTCATCATCATTGAGGCATCATCTTCTTCTTCATATTCATTGGATCCCTCAATGTAGAATAACTTCTTCTCATCACATCTATGTCCTTTACTCCACTTACTATCATAACTGACACATAATACTTTTTCACACATCTCTTCAATTTGCTGTGGGGTCAATCTGGTAGGTGGAGGAAATGTTGGTGTCGATATGCTACGCTATTTGAAGTGAGTGAATGGCTGATTCTTGTTGGCTATGAATTTTTCCTTAGATCTACGTGACATGATAATAGAATAAAAAATATTAAGTGGATTAAACATGTGTACCTCATGTTGAATGTGGTCCTTGAGTCAACCCAAAAATAGGTCATTCAAGTTCTCCTCTAGAAATTATCTCCACACATAAAGATAGGTTCTGAAAATGATGAATATAATCCTTAACAAAGCCAGTCTATTAGAATTTTTTTAGTTGACTGAAGTAATTCTCTATCACACTATTGCTATAGTGTAATTGTAGCTCCTCTGTAAAAATTGACCAAGTGACATTGAGAGTCATCTTTTTCTTTTAAGCACACAACCATCGATACCAAATGAATTGATTAGGTTTAAGATACAAGGATTCCATGATAACATTCTATCCACATCAAATCTGATGTAGATCAAAAAAATTCTCTATTTGGTTGATCCAATTGAGTGGATCTTTTCCATCAAATTTATGCATATCCACCTTTGGTAACAGGTTCCTCTATGACACTATAGTTAGATTTGAAGTAGACTGGTTGGGAGAACCACCTTGGTGGGGTTATGAAATAGAGTTAGCTAGATTATTTGACTAATTATTTTTCAAATCCATTATGATATCTACCAAACTATCTTGTATGGATCTCATATTATATTGTATGCCTTACACCTCACTCTAAATGCCTTGCACACTATAGTTAAGCTGGTTCACTTTGTGATCTATGTCAGAGAACCCTAGTATAAATGGTCTAGTACATCCCCCTTATGACTCAATGTATTACTTTTTAGGAGTTTTACCTAGAGTTTTAGCACCCTTTCCTTGACCCTAAGTTTGTGGACCTGCCATAAAAGGGCTTTATGATGTCGACCTTGATTGGCACTTTTGACCCAATTTTGACCAAGAGATTTTGTAATTATGTCAGCCTCAAATAAAAACATAAAAATAACATACCATAGCCAAATTTTTATAATATTTCCAAAAATGTAAATAACTCAGAAAAATTCTTTTAATTGCGCACTATAGAGCAATTTTATGAAAATACCTAAAATGGAGATAACTTTTGTAAAACATATCCAAATGAGCTAAAATTTTAATGGAAACTTAAATTAATTATTTATCACCTCCAGTAAAAAAATTGTAGATAAATTCTTAACCTTTATGTAGATATAGTCAAATTTAAAAAATTAGGGTTTCACCTACAAGATTGCCCAAATCGCAGCTCTGATACCACTTATAATGAAATTACTTCAAAAAATAAGTATAATATCAGAAATAGATCCAAATATGATTGAAATATATTAGGATATATGTTAATAGACAAGCCACTTCAAGGGGGCAACCTCCACAAGCTTGAATAAGAGCAGAATTCACAATATAATAATAAACAATTACCCACTACCTCCTATATATAGTCTATCTAGGCCATGGTTACTCCATAGGCCGACCTACTAACCAAAAGAATGCATAGAGAAATCTGATATAGCATCAAAGAGGGATAATTAAGCCACAACTCAGCTATTCCTATCTTCATACATGCGATAGGTTAGGGTCATAGCATAAATAGATTCCAATATAGATTAAATCAGATTCCAATATCAACAAAATTGAAATCCAATATTGATATAAAAAGATTACAATATTGAATAAATTAAATTCTAATATCTATAAAATTAGACACTAATATCTTAAGTTTTGGATTCTAATATTCTCATTGATAGAAATTTTAATGTAGCACTATACATTAAAATGTATTATTTGTTATCAAAATGCATATATGTGAAGTTTTATGAATCTCATAGAATATAATATAATTAACATCAATGAAAACAATTAAAAATCTTAGATCCACCTTTAATACTATTTTTTTGTGGAACCTGAAGACTATTAAGATTGAATAACTATTTTTATCATCAAAATAATTTAGAAATTTAGTGGTGACTAGATTCAAAAAACTATTATTATTATCAAAAGAGTTTTAAAACCTTGTGGTCATTAGTTTTTGAACAACTATTATTTTTATCTAAGGATATTTAGAACCTAACAACTGTTAAGTTTGTATCAAACTTTGATACTATCCACCTTTAATAATAATTTTGTCAAACCTAGTGGCCATTAGGTCAAAAATATAATTAACACCAATGGTTCCAATAACCATTATTATTATTATTATTATTATTATTGAAATAGTTTATAAACCTAGTAGTCACTAGGTTCAAACAACTACTATTATTAATGAAAGAGTTTTGGAACCTTGTTGCCACCATTTTTCGAACAACTATTATTATTATCAAATGATATTTGGAACCTAGAGAATGTTAGGTTTTTATTATAATTTGATATTATCCACCTTTAATAATAATTTTATTGAACTTAGTGGTTGTGAAATTCAAAATATAATTAACATCTAAGATATTATTTACTAATTAATGAAACTTAATAACCACTAGGTTCAAACAACTATTATTATTATTGAAAGAGTTTTGGAACTAAGCAACCACTACATTTAAACAAATATTACTATTATCAAGATAATTTTAGAATCTAGTAGATACCAATTTTTAAACAATTATTATTATTATCAAAATTATTTAAAAATATAGAAGACTCTCTTACTATTTTTTTAGCAAAATAAATATAATATATCATTATTGACATCAACTATATAAATTTAAAAGTATTGGAACCTAATGACCATTAGGTTTCAATAAACTATTATTATAAGCAAAGGATTTTCAAAACTTCATGACTTACAAGTTTCAAAAAACTATTGTTATTGCCGAAGGACATTTTTAATCTAGCAACTGTTAGGATTCCATCAAACTTATATATTTTCAAAAATAAGGGGAATACACCTGAAAGATAAATTCAAAATAATTGATTTTATTATTATCAAAATATTTTCAAGACCTGGTAGCCACTAGGTTTTGAACAACTATTATTATTATCTAAGTATATTTGGAACCTAGTGGTCGTTAAGGCTCTATCAAAATTATTTACAATTATTGTACCTACATTTTAGATACAATATATCTTTTGATACATAAAGGAATACCTATATTAATGGATATAACATCATAAATATAATGTTAATTATATGAATATTAAATTATATTTTATGTAGATATGAATTTCTATTTATAAAAATCTATTTACAACCTTTAATAATTATAAGAAACATTACATCTTTTGAAATAAAATGCATAAAATATCACAAATTTAATGTAAAGAATATATTAAATTATATCTATATAAATCTATTTACAATATATTATACATCATCCATAGCTTTAAATACTTATAACATCAACCATATTTTTCCTAACAATTATTCTTCACCTTTATTTTATATTTTGAATGTCTTTGCAATAACATAGTTCCCCTATTATTAAAAATATTTTTTTCCTTGGAATTTCTCATGAATATTGTTTTATGATGAATGTAAGTAGGGTTAATTCAATTTTAAAATACTTTTAATACTCTATAAAATATACTTGGAATTTTAGAGCCGTTGTAGCATGCATGTTAGACTTCAAGATAATTTTCCTGTGTTTATATGAATTCCAAGTAATCAATTTTTAATTCTATTATTTGGAAGAATGATGATGATGTCACCTACATTATTTTTTTCACTAATGTCCATATTGCCAATTTAAATATAGCTAACACTTATGTAATAATTCCTTATCATTTGGTCTGAGAAAATAACATTTTAGTTTTAGCTCAACATCACTTAATTTTCTAAACTTTATAACTATTATATCCTTTTTGTGCATGCTATGAACTAGAAAACCATTCATGTTGAATATTATCAAATTTATTCTTTGAGATTGAATATCTATAAACTATATATCTATTCATTTATTAAGTAACACAAAAAATAGTGCTCAATAAAATTAAAAGGTTCAATGGATAGTTTCAATAACTTTTTAAATTTTATTTTAATTTAATAGAAAAAAGATTTACATTTTCATAACATATAAAATATTAAGTAACAATGCTTTTGAATAATAAATGGATACATCAATATTTTTTATGTTTATATTTTATTAATGGTCCCTCTTATAGGGCTTGTCAGTACATCAATCTCTTTGAGTGCATGTCTTAAGGAGTATATTGAGAAGGACTGGGTTAATCTCATGGTAATTTACATCACAAAAACTATTGTTGATTGGTAATGTTTCAAATAATGATGTTGAAGGTAATTTATCTATGATGAATTATCCTTCTATGGATTTTTTAGATATGAATTTGAGTCAAAATCCATAAGTAACATCACCCATTTTGTTATATGTCTTGATAAATATGGTTTTGATGTGAGAAACTTTAGTGGTTCAACATTCGTGATGACATTTGTCTCATTATCAAACATTTAGTGTCAAAGTTTTTATGCTACAAAAATAAGGCCAAACATAGTTTTGCCATAACATTATAATTTATTTCATAGTATACTACTATATGACTAATGTAAGAAATTTCATGTTCTATGTGATCATCATTATACTGTGCTGATAAATATCCCAAGGCACGATCCATAAAATAAATTTATAATAACAAAGACCTATATGGTATTAGAGGCATAATAATATATTGATTAATTATATATTATTTTGTTGCTCCAAAACTCTTTTGAAAATTTGCATCCCTTTTGAACTTTGTATCTTTATTTAGTAGGTGCATGAAAGGTTGTCTTATCGACTAATCAAGCCAAAGAATGTTTTATTACCTAAATCCTTCAATGTAGACATCACAATTGTCTCAATCCTTTTGGTTGTGGCATATCTAAAGTATATTAAACTTTGTTTGGGTCTAATTATATACCTCTCTAAGATATGATATAACCTAATAACTTTATTGAAGATACCCTAACTATGCATTTCATTTTATTTAAGGGCATATTGTATTTTTATAAATGTTTGAATATTTGTCATAAGTTTGTAGCATGATCCTATCATTATATATATTTTGTAAGTAACTATCAACATATCATTCCAAAATTTTATGTATATAATCATGAAATATGTACATCATATCTCTTTGATAAGCATCCCATGTATTATTAAATCTGAAGGGTGTGACCAAATAAAAAAGTGTCCCCCATGGTGTGGTAAATGATATTTTTACTTGATCTCCAGGATTAATATTTATTTGATCATATCTATAAAAACCATCCATAAATGACAAAATATCATAAGTAGATGTAGATTATACAATCATATTGATATTTGGTAGTGGGAAGTCATCTTTAGGGTAAGCCTTGTTTAAATCATAATAGTTTGTAAAATATCTAATATGTATTTTAAGCTTTGCAACTATAACTATATTAGAAACCCATTTGGGATAGTGAATGGAGTGAACAAACCCTACACATCAGAGACTTAGTGGACAACCTAATTAATGAAGATTAAATAGGTTATATGTAAGAGTGATTTACTAAATGATAGATAATATGAAATCTAGTACAATAAAGAGAACATAAAAGAAAGAATAGGTGACAACATATATAAAATTATAATAAAAAAGTTGTCTTATGCTAATTTTTGTATAATATAAGAGATCAAATGATGTTGTCAAAGAATTCTTAACTCTATTATTATATGTGGCTCACTATAATGTATTAATGATCTATAAAGAAAAGAAGTGTATATTAGCTTAAAATGTAATAACATGAAGTATTGATTGAAATATTACAATAGTTGGTAATAAATACTTCATAAACATAAATTATGATGACATCAATAGGTGTCATTACTGATAAGCTATTGAATATAGTACTAAACCTACAAGGGATGTGCAATAATGCAAAAGTGGATTTGAAAAGAACAACTTGGAACATAGGTGTGGAACCTACTGATGCAAATATTAACATAAGCACAAGTTTTAACGTGAAACTATGATAATATGTGATATGAATTAGTGACTAGATCCTCTTAGATCATTTAATTCTACTTAAAGAGCAATGGTTCCCATTGCATGCCATTGCATAAGAAGATGTGGAAATAAATTGACAACCTACACTTATGCAAATAATTTTACCTAGGAAGGAACTTGACCTAATTTGGTAATCTATAAGAGAGGGATATCTTATTGATGTGTTTGTTTGACTTGAGCACTAATGGCTTGATCCAATTTTGATAAAACATTGTAATTTGGATTGATCTCTATCTATTGTAGGGTTTTCATAGTATCTAAAGTATTAAAAAAAGGTGGAAAGTAATATATCAAGAGTTATACATTGAATACTGGATGTAACCCAATATAATTTAGAAAATTGATCTCAAAATTATTATCTCATACTTGTAGACACTCATTTTCAACAACATTCATGTCTAAACAAAATTTAGACCAGCCTAAAAACCACTAAACATCCTAAATTCATCTGCACATTAGATGCAAGTGCCCAAAATTACATCAAAACATCCCTATTTGGGGTATTAACCTATACAAAATGATAAATTCTCATGGATCCATCCATAATTAGGCTATGACCTAGAAAACTAACCTTTTTGGCCATTTAAGTAGGGCACTTAATCCAATTCTTGAAATAACCAAAATCATAAGCAAAACTAATTAACCAAGTAAATCAAATTAAATACTTATTTAAATAATCCATGTTGAATTAGTTAATTTACAAATTTCAAAATCAAAATTCAACAATTATCAAAGGGAAATGAGGTCATGATGATGTTTTCATCCTCAAAGTAAATAATTACAAAATATCAACATAAATTCCTTGAAAATTATAAATGTTGAGTCATGCCTCCATATATGCATAATTAAGGACATTATTTATTGCATTTGGACTGCCAAGCCTAACCCAAGGTTAGTCTAAACATAATCGTACCTAGGTTGGGGTTAGTTTGAAACCTATAAATACAAGGTCTCACACTCACTTACAACAAGTTCTTTTAAACCAAACTTATAATTCCAAATTGATGAAGAGAGAGATTTATTGACAATACATGAAAAAGAAAAAACCAAAGTGAAAAAAGGGGAGGTGATACCTACAAGGCAAGAGTGTTTATAATGAGAGGATCCTCCTATAATAATTAATGAAAATGCATAAAATAACAAGAATTAGTAGCAAAAAATAAATCTGATAGAACACTTGAAAAGATTGAATTGATTATAGGCCACTTTGAGGGGCCAACCTCATTTGAGAAAACTCAATATAATAATTTTGTGGATGCCTTCATTGGCATCAACACTTATATATTAATTCTAATCTAAGCAACAACTACTTCCCATGAATGTGGGATAAAATAAAATACCCATGGGATGACTTACAAAGCATATGCATCCATAACAACTATTAAACTAACAAAGTAAAGAGAAGAGATATCATGGGTTCATATCATCCCCTCCCTCTTATAAAAATATTTATCCTCAAAGGTTTAGATGTGGGAATTGGTGTTGAATCTGAAATAGTGGTTCCCATGTTGCATACTCTAGTTTCATTTTGTGCCACTAAATTAAAACCTTAGTGATGGAGAGGGAGCGAAGTTGGCATGTGCACCTATCTAGGATTGCCTTTAAATCAAGAATAATAGATCTTTCATTATCAAGTTTTGGTAAAAGAATCTGCACTCTGATGTTTATGCCAAGAACTTTCTTCATCTAAGAGACATGAAATACTGGGTGAACTCGAGAAGAAGGTGGGAGATCCAATTTAGAAGCAACTGAACTAATTTTTTGAAGAACCTTATAAGGCACATATAACTTAGGAGCTAGCTTATGATACCCTTGGAGTTTTAGGGAAGATTGATTATAGTGTTGTAGGCAAAGAAAAACCATATCACCTACTTAAAAAGTGTGCTCAAAATGGTGCTAATTTGCATATTGTTAGATTTTCCCATAGGGTACTAAGATCTGATCCTAGGTTTGAAGAATCATGTCAACTGCTTGAATTGATGAACTATTGGGGGTGTATAAAATGAGAACTAGTGGTGCTTGACCATAGACTACTTCATATGGATTCATTTTCATTGAAGTGTGGTGGGAGGTATTATACCACCATTCAGTGAGAGGGAGACATTTTTCCCACTGATGTTGTTGTTCTAAGATGAAGCAACAAAGGAAAGTTTCTAAGCATTTGTTGACAATTTTAGTCTAGCCATCCATTTTTAGATGATACCTAGAACTCATCTTTAGTTGTGTGTTAGTGAATCAAAATATTTCTATCCAAAAATGGTTGGTAAAGGTTCCATCACAATCTGAGACAATGGATGAAGGAATGCCATGAAGATGGAAAATTTGGTCTAAGAAATGTTTTGCAATTGTGGAGGTAGTATAGGGATGGCTGAGGGCACACAAATGACTATATTTGGAGAGGTGATCAATCACAACTAAGATCACCATTTTCCTCTAGATTTTGGGATCCCCTTAATGAAATACATATAAATATTTGTCTAAATCTTGGTAGGGATGGGCAAGGGTTTGAGCAACCTAGGGATGAGTATTGTTTCACCCTTGTTGCATTGGTAGGTATCGCATTTAGCCACCATCTATTAAATCATGTTTTTAATTCCATTACAAAATAAATTATGTCATGTCCACTCATAATTTTTGAGAAAAATTAAGTGCCTTGTGGATGGATAACATGGAGTTCATAGAATACAAGTTGTTAAATATCTATGCTCTAGGGAAGCACCAGACGACCCTTGTATCATAAAGAAGCACCATCTCATCAATAATGTGGTACAATCAAGGGGTTAGTAGAAAAATATTAAATGATGAGAGATAATGAGGAGTAATTGACATACCCTTGTTTTACGATGTCCAACTAATTTGGAATAGGCATGGAAATAGTTGAAAGGGAAGTTTGGGCTACAAATGTGTGAGACAAAACATCAACCACAATATTGTCCTTACCCTTCTTATAAGTGATCTCATTGTCATAACCCATGATTTTTTGACCTATTTATGTTGTGATGGGGTAGAGACCCTTTTTTCTAAGGAATGTTTCAGACTCTGGTGATTAGTTTTGATGCAAAAATGATTTCTTAGTAGGTATGGTCACCACTTTTGTACTACATGCAAAATGGCCATCATTTCCTTCTCATAAGTAGAGAGCACTAAATTATTGCCAAAAAGGGATTTTCTAGTGAATGGAATGGGTCATCCTTCTTGGAGGATAATAACACCAAGTCCATTACTATAAGCATCACTCTCGATAGTGAAGGTCTTAGCAAAATCTAGCATAGCTAGAATAGATGTAGTACATATAGCTTATTTTAATTTTTCAAATGCAAAATCAGTAGCTTACATCCAAGTAAAAGCATCCTTTTTCAACATAGATATCAATAAAGCTAAAATATTCCCATAATCCTTAATGAACTTGTAATAGTATCTAGTCAACCCCAAAAAACTATGGAGGCTCTTGAGTGTCTAAGGATGTGGCCAATTTGTCGTGGAATCTATTTTTTCAAGATCCACCTAAACCCCTTGGGATGATACTATATGCCCAAGATACTCCACTTTGTCCTAAAAAAAGTACATTTGGCCTATTTTTCACAAAGGTGATGGTTAGAGAGAAGTTGTAGTGTGAGTTCCAGATGTTGGATATGCTCAGACCATGTTTTATTATAGATGAGGATATATCAATGAATTTTTATAGGTAGGGCTAGAATATTCTATTCATCAATGCTTGGAATGTTGAAAGAGCATTAGTGAGGCCAAAGGGTATGACAAAAAACTCATAATGGCCATCGTGCATGTGAAAAGCTATCTTAGGGATATCATCCTCATGAAGCTAAATCTGGTGATATCCAGAGTGGAGATCCAACTTGAAAAAAAAATGAGCACCATGAAGCTCATCAATAATAGGGACCAGGAACTTATCCTTGACTATGAGGTGATTAAGTGCACAAAAATCAATGTAGAGGTACCATGACCCATCCTTTTTCCAAACAAAGAGAACTAGGGAAGAATATGGGTTGGTACTAGGGTGAATAACACATTGCTTTAGTAAGTCTTGAATGAGCATCTTGATATTAGTTTTTTGATGAAATAGGTAGTGATAAGGCCTGATGTTAGGAGGAATGCTTCCAAGAAGGAGCTGAATATGGTGGTCCTCTAGCCATGAAGGTGGTAATCCCACTGGTTTGGCAAAGACATATACATACTTTTGTAGAATAGTTTGTAGATTAGGAGTAGTGGAGACTGTTAATGGTTGCATTTGAATGAAATGGAGTTGGGAAATGATGCTGTGTGAATTTTTCTTAAGAAGATTTTACATGTAATGTGAACTAATGATATTGAGAGATCTTGGTTGTAATCATTTCAATGTGTATTTATGCTCATTTTCAAAAAATTGAATCTAAAGTTCAATAAAATCCCATAAGATGGGTCCAAGTGTGCATAACCACTGTGCTTCTAAAACAACATCACATTTTCCTAAAGGTAAGGAAAAAATGGTAGAGCATAATTTATAATATTCAATAAAGATACACATATTGTGACACTTCCCTTTGTTAGGTAATGTGTCCCCATTGGCAATCATGAATTTAAATTTGGATCAAGGATGGATAAAATAGTTAGCCTATTTGGCGATCCAAGGGTTAATGAAGTTATGAGTGCTACCTGAATCAATGAGTATTGTGAGAGGGAACTTCTTGAAGTAACCCCTAACCTATATAGTTTATGGGGTAGTGACTCCTACTAAGGCATGGAGAGATATCTTTGGTTGGTATTCTTGAGAAGTAGGTTCCATAATCAGTTAAGCTTTCTTTGGATCATATGTTATATCCTGAACATATTCCTAATCTTCAGTTATAGGTGGAGAGTCTACATCCAATATGCATATCTTTTTCTCAACATATTAATGTCCCTAAGTGAATTTATAATCACAATTATAACATAGTCCTTTTTATCTATGGGCTTGCATCTCTGCTTTAGTCAAATGCTTGAAAATCATGGTTCTAGGATCCTGGTGAAACTATGTATCATTTTGTTGCTAGATTCACTATGCTATGTCAAAAGATCCCAAGTGATCTTAGACCTTCTAAAAAATTATCTAGACTTTATCTTTGCAATGCTTTACCTTTGAAATATAATATGACTTCAGAGATAAAGATATTACTAAATATGATTAAACAATAAGATTTTGTATTGAATATGAAAAGAAACTAAAATATATTGGTTTCAAAGATAGGTCTACTACAGGGTTAAATTTAGATAATGCAAAGATACTAAAAGTAACACAAATTTTAGGCAATGAGATGGTCATTGTTAAAAGGTAGCTAAATAATAAACCTTATACTTCATATAAAATCATGAAAGATGATATATTTCTTACTATTATAATGTGTGTGAACTTGATCATAATTCTGAAACATGTCAAACTGTTATTAAATTCAAAAAATATCTTCTTCAAGGAAAAGATGAAATAACTAAAGATCTAGATTATAACATAAATACTCTTGATTATCCTTAAAAAAATGAGAATATTTATACTATAAATACCAGGAATAAGGATTATAATCCTTAAAAAAATAATAAAATAGTAAATTATAAATACACTTTAGATTATAAAGGTAAATCAATTCAAAATAATGTAAATAATCCTAATGATAATGTTGCTCAAAGTAATCCTTTTATAAATGGATATAATAATACTGAGTATCAGTGTTATAAATCAAAGAATTTTAGACAAACCAATGATAAAACTTATAGCATAATTGATGATTTTTCAACTATTAAAGCTATATTTTATTTTCTACAGGGTACTAGTCTTCCAGGATAATTAGATAAGATAAATGAAGCATTAAAACATCTAAGAGCTGATGTAAGTTTGCAAGAGAAAAATAATTTTCAACATATTTATTGCCAACATTTTGATCCCCCTATTGATTATATACCTCTTTTCTATGTCACATTTAAGATTGGAAATAAAATAATTTATAATTGTATTTTACAAATAGGCGCTTCAAAGAATATCATGTTTAAATGCATTATATATCAATTAGGTATTTCTTATGAAGCAGATAGTAGGAAACGTATTGGTTTTGATGCAAGAGAAACCAAGATTTATGGTAAGTTTCATGATATAATTATTAAAACTGTGTAGTATGAATGTATTAGATGTATGACTAATATTCAAGTCTTGGATATTCTTAGTAATCATACAATGTTATTAGGAAGGGATTAATCTAAAGTCACTGGAGTTTTCATTAGAAAAGATATAAGTTGGGTTCCTATTAATAAAGAGATTGAATTTATTAAGAAGGAAGATTTTTATGGTACTCCAATTGAATCACCTTCTTCATCTAACATTTGTTACATTGGAATTGGTATTGGAACATATGAATTGTTGAATGTAGATGATCTAGAAAATCAACATGAAGAAATATTTAAAAGAAAAATTTTATGATCTCTCTACTTTGATGGGGCTTGCTCTCAACAAGGTAGTGGTATTGAAATTTATCTCATATCTCCTTTTGGTAAAATATTTCATTATACTTTCAAATTATCTTTTGAAAACACTAATAATATAAAAAAATTAAGCATTATGTCTAGGATTAGAAAAATCCATAGAATTGAATGTTAAATATTTAGAAGTTTTTGGAGATTAAGAGCTAATAGTAAGACAAGTTCATAAGATTTACAAGACCAATCAAACTTGTTTACATCATTATAGAAAAAAAATTTAGTCATTACTTGAGAAATTTGAATCTTTCAATATCACACATTTTCTTAGAGAATTCAATGTAAGGGATGATAAGCTTGCATTTTATACTTCTAATCCAACTTTGAGTGAAATTGAGCCCACTATTAATTTTCCTTTAGTTAAAATTTTTTGTCTTAAGATTCATAATTTAAATGATAATTGATCTATGTTTAACTATGATGAACATATAGATTCATTTCTTAAATAAAATTAATTTGATCATGATGACTATGTACTTAATTATGGATATTATTTATAGCTAAGTACTAAAAAATTACTTGTTGGTTTGGTAAGCTTAGAATCTATGTTTTCACCCAATGATCAATGAAGAATCTATAGAACATATGAGCTATCAAGAAAAATCATAGGTGAAACTACTCCCATAAATTTAGGTACTAAAAAACATCCTAAGTATGTTTATTTAAGAATTCAGGTGACTGAAAATGAAAAGATTAAGTTCATTAAATTGTTTAAATTGTTTATTGACATCTTGGCATGGTCATACAAGGACCTTAAAAGTTATGATACTAGTATTATTAAAAATGACATTCCTATTATATTTGGCATCAAACTTGTTAGGTAGAAAATATGAAGAATCATCCCTTTGTTTGAGGACACCATTAACAAAGAGTTGGATCAAATGATTGATGCTAGTGTCATTTTTTTAATAATATATTCAGAATGGGTAGCTAATATAGTTCCAAATAAAAATAAAAATGGTGATATTAGACTTTGTGTGGATTTTAGAGATTTAAATAAAACAAGTATAAAAGATAATTTTCTTCTACCTATCATAGATCATATATTACAATAGGTTGCATGATTTGAAATGATGTCTTTATTAGATGGATTTTTATGTTATAATCAAATCTTTGTAAACCCTGATGATAGACATAAAACTAATTTTACAACTCGTAAAGGTAATTTTGTTTATAATCAAATTCCTTTTGGTTGATGAATACAAGAGCCAATTTTTAAAGGGTTATGCATTTTTATTTCGATGATTTGATAGGCATTGTTATTCAAGTTTATTTAGATGATTTCATCATTCATTACAAAAAGAGAAAAAAGCATTTAGACCATCTTCGTGAAGTATTCACAAGATGTAGAAAGTTTGACATTTCTTTAAATCTAAAAAAGTATATTTTTGGTGTGATTGAAGGAAAGTTGTTGGGTCACATAATATCTAAAGAAGGCATTTCTATTAAACTCGAACATGTAAAAGCCATAAAAAAACTACCTCCTCTCAAGGATCAATCAAGTTTACGATCTTTCTTTGGTAAGATTAATTTTATTAGAAAATTTATTTTTGATTTTGCTGATAAATCTAATCCTTTACAATTACTACTTAAGAAAGATAAAATATATATTTGGGATGAAAATGTTGAGTTAAATTTTAATCCTATTAAAAAAACAATTGAAAGTACTCCTATCCTTACTAAGCTTGATTTGAATAAAGCATTTATTCTCTATCTTAATGCTTCTAAAAAAGCTATAGAAGCTATTATAACTCAAGAATTAGAAAATAATGAAGAGAAACCTATCGATTATATGGACCAAGTTTTAAAAGATGCAGAAACTAGGTACCCCTTTATTGAGAAATTTATTTTCTCACTTATTTCCTCTTAAATTAAATTTTGATATTTACTAATGAAAAATAAAGATTTTGTGAGATCTAATGTACCTATTTTATCATATATTTTAAAACAACCAACTATTCAAAGAAGGCTTGCGAAGTGGATTTTATGCATTCAAGAATTTGATCTTGAATTTGAAACTTCTAAAACTATTAAAGGCAAGGAATTAGTAAAGCACCTAACTAAAAATGCTACCTCAAATATTAATGTCCTAGTTTTATCAGTTGATGAGAATTTAAATGCAAAACCACTATTAAAAACTATGAAATCTATTAAATTTTCTAATTTTTTTAAGTTTGGTCATGAAATGAATGAATGGGACTATTTATTGGCTGAAGATGATTGGTATCATGATTTAGTTTATTATTTTCAGAATTAGTCTTTTCTTAATAAATTAAATAAGAAATAAAGGCATTCCTTAAGGTTAAAATCATTAAATTTCTATTTACTAAAATATTTCTTATTTTATCATAATCATGATGGTGTATTATTAAGATGTCTTACACATAATCAAACTAAGAAAGTTTTTAGGGGCTGCCATGAAAGAAATTATGGTGGACACTACAATTTAAAAACAATAAATTATAATATTTTGAGGGCTATTTATTATTGTCCTACCTTGTTTCAAGATGCTTATAAGTTAGTTTGTTCTTGTATGCCTTGTCAACTATTTGTTGGGAGGGATAAAGTACCTATAATGCCTTTAAATCTAATTATTATTGAAAAAACTTTTACTAAATGGAGCATTGACTTTATTTCAAATATTCATCTGCCTTCATCTATAGGCCATAGATACATTTTGATAGCCATGGATTATTAAACCAAGTGGCCTGAGGTCAAAGCACTTAAAAGTTTAGTAACAGGTGAAGTAATTTCTTTTTTAGAAAATCAGATTTTGTCTCGATTTGGAGTTCTATGTGAGATTATTTTAGATAATGGACCTTAATTAATTTAAAATGAGTTATTAAAATTTATAGGAAAATATTCTATTCTTTCTAGTCATTTGTCTAAGTACTATCCACAAGGAAATGGACAAGATGAACCTACTAATAAAAATCTAATTTCTATTATGAAAAAATTAGTTTGTGATAACAAAAATAATTGACATCTTAAGATTTTTGAATCCTTATGGGTTGATAGGACTATTGTTAAAGTAGAAACTAGTTATTCACCTTTTATGTTAGCATATGAGTTTGAATCTACTTTACCAATATAACTTTAGATTTCTTCAATTAAGACTACTTTACAATGTGTAGCTGAGATACAAATTTGATTGAACAAAAGTTGCATGATTTGGTAGCTCTTGAAGAATCCAAGGCAACAACACTATAGAAATTAGAGAAGGCTAATCAAAAGTTAAAGATTTTTTTTGATAAAAAGGTTTATACTAAATTTTTTAATGTTGGTGACTTAGTTTTATATTAGGATAAGGCTCATGAGGACCCTGTAAAACATCATAAGTTTGATTCATTATGACTTGGACCTTACATAATTATCACAGTTCTTGGAAATAATGATTTTCATCTTAAATATCTTAAAGGAAATTGGTTGTCTTATTCATTAAATGACCATCACTTGAAATTATTTCATGATTAGTTATTTATTTGTTACTCTTTTGCTTTATTTTTTGTTTTGTTTTTCCTTTTGTTATTTTGTTGATATTCTATTTTACTTCGATGATCTTTGTTTTCAAAAAATATCAATGAAATGTTGTATAATAATGAAGAATATCACATTATGAAGGAAGAGTGCAAAGAATATGAAAAATTACTATAAATATCATTCATTTTTAGAAATTACTCTTACAAATTTAGTTTTCCATAATAAATGAGTAATGTGGGTGACTTATATTTGGTTGTAGAAGTATTACTTAATTTTTAGATTTTGTGATTAAGGCATTTGTAATTGATTGTGAATCTAGCCCAAACTTTGTTATTATTCATTTCCATTTATTCAAGTCATGATAGTTGAACAATCCATCCCTTGCTTGAATTCATTATTTAAGGGGTTCATGCTTAGCTATTTGAAAAATTATTTTCCTAGATCACACTCTCAAGGCAAAATATATTTTATAATAGGTAATTTATTGCTACTAAAATTTATTTCACAAAATTGACTAGCAAGGTCACTAGTGTTATGTCTATTTTCTACACCCCCTAAAGTTTTTAAAATATATACTTGCTGCCATAGAGATGACCCTGTCATGAAGCCTAAAACTATGTTGGGGACCCTATTGATTAATAGTATTTTTAGGTGCATTCTTTATTGTGAAATGGTAATGATTTTTTGGAAAATCTTATTTATGTTTTAATTGGTTTCTAAAATTATGGTGAACTAATGAAAAAAAATGCATATATAGTTATAACAAGTGATTAGTTGTTTAGCTTCAGTTCAATTTGGATAGTTTTAGTTGATCAACGAGCTTTCAGTTTTTAGTCAATTCAGTTGGTTTATAATGTTGCTTTAATCTTCTTAGTTGATATAATTCTTGAGACAAAATAGAAAATGTTTATATGGTATTTAGAGAACATCACATTTACATCCAAAGGTTATTCTGAAAATATAGATTTAGTAAATGACTCATTTTTATGGTGATATGATTGGGATATTTGTAGTTTGATGTGTTTCAGTTGATTGGATGTTTATACCACACTACTTTGTATAGCTTACAAATTATATTTATTTACTTCATTACCAAATACATAGTGACTTCATTGGCATTCTAAGTTTAGTTGTTTCAAGATTTGAGTAATAATCAAATTTGATGATCATAATTCTCAGAGCATGTATATCATCCTTTGATTTATGTGTAAGAAGATGATTGGTTGAGGAGAAGTTAATGACATAAAAATCCTTTGAAAAAAATTATATACATTTATAAAAGGTTATTCCCACTTGAATAAATATCTCTAGAAATGAGATAAAAAAGGTTTTTTTTCTTTTATCTCATAGTTCATTTTTAATATCAAGGGGTCATAATACCAAGGTTTGATTTTGATTTCATTATGAAATTTGTGTTTTCTCTAAGAAATTAATTATAGTTTCAAGGGTCTTCAACTGTGTTACTTAGATGCTTGATGATTATAAAGTTCTTTATGAAATATATATACAAGTCTTAAGACCCTAGCATAGCTGGTTGATAAGCTGGTGTCTAGTTGGCATTTGATCCATCGAAACTCGGTCAAGTTGGCAAAGCCATTTATGTTTGCAAGCATAATCATGATGATTTGAGATTGAGATGGGGATTTGGTGGTATGTTGTCATTTATGACTAATTAATCTCGTTGAGTCATGGGAATTAGTTGACTGATTAGCTAAGGTTTAGTGTGAAGAAAGGATCTCTCTAATTTTGGTTATTCTGATAAATAATTTGATGTAATTTCTAAGTACACAATGAATAATTATAACCCAATGAAAATAAAGCACATCATGTGGTTGGTTACTATAGTGAAGTAAAATAAAAGTTATGATTTTTCTCGATTATTTTTATTCACTCCAAGATTGTTTGCAAAAGCTGAGCTTTATCTTTTGGGGTCATGGAAAAGTCTTGGAGATTTTAGGAATATACCAGGTATGCCTATGCTAGTTTTGATTAGTATTTTTTTAAAACATTCTGGTACTAAAGAAAGGTTTACAATGAAATGTTGAAAATTTGAGACTTTGTTTTGAATAACTCTAAAGAATGTGAGAAATGGTTTAAGATTTTGATAAACCTTCTTGCATGTAGTTGTTATAAGAGTATTTGGGTTCTTTTTTCCTTGCATGTTTGAAGTTGTTATCAATGGTACATGGTTTTATTTGAGCAAATGATAGTTTTCAGTAGTGGGATTTTGTGAGTATTTACTATCAATTTTCAAAACACATGAATCTTTGTGGAATATTAAGTATTAAACAATCTATGTTTAGTTTGTGATGAAATTGGTTTTGGGTATGTTTATCTTCAGATATAATTGAAAGTTATTACGTACCAACACCATTTATTTTGCTTTTATCTTCAAAGCATCTTTGTGAATGAAATCAAATATTGTTTTTTTTGGTTTTGGCGTGTTTGAGGTTGCTTTTGATTTTATGGAAAGTTAGAAAGTTGGATTTTGGGTTTGGTCACCATGCAGATATAAATTTGAGTTTTATAAAATGAAAAGGCATACTAAGAAAGTTTTGTTAAGCTGAGTACAAGAAATATATTGAGGATCTGATGATTTTTTTTTAGATATTATTGATTATGGTCAAGGGTTTAGTGAAATATGGTTGAAAAATAGAATTCACGGGTTTATTATTTGCATGCAAATAAAAGGTTCTTATCTTATGGATTAATTTATATGTATTTGTTAAAATTATGTTGATTTTACTTGATCATCCAAAAGGTTATCTTCTATGTAGTTTAAGTTGTATTTAGTCATGAATATATAAAGATGTTTGCCTTAGTTTGAAATATTTGTCAGATGAGTAGACTAACAAATATCTTTGGTTCAGATTGGCATTGAACCTAGGGTTTATGTCTTAAGTTGAATATGTGATAGTGTTTAAGCATTTATGTGGAAAAAGAAGTAAATGATTTATAAGTAGTAATGGATATTTTTATCTTGGTATATTTTGAATATATCAAAAAATCATGCAAAATTATTAGGGTATGTTGAAATGGTTCGGCATGTATTTGACAGTCTACATCAAACATATTTATAAAAGATCAATTTTCGTATGTTTTGAAAATAGATGATTATGGGTTCATGCATATATTTATGGATATAAACATTCATGAGGTCATAAAATGGTTAGTTTTAGTTGATTATCTATCATGGGTTTGATTAATAGTGATCATCTCAAAAATCTAGTCTAGTTTCAATATATAAAATGTGATTGATAGTGTTCAAAATTGGAATCATTATGTGAAAATATGAATTGAATAAGTTAGCTATATTGAAATGGTATTGGCTCAAGTCTATATAAATATATATGGATATTTTGAATGGATGAAAAGCTAATTTGAAAAACATGAGGTTTTATTTTAAGTTTAATCTCAATGTTGAAGTTTTGAATTTTTCTTTAAAAATGAATATTGAGATTAAGTTTTTTTGATACTAGGAGTTAATATCATAATATTATATTTAAAATATGAGGATAAATACAATTTATATTTAGATAAAGTGTAGTGTGTTTCACTCATAATGCAATTTCAATTTCTTTTGTTGATTTATTATAGTTTGCAATTTTGTATCTTTAGATACTTGTTTCTCGAGATTAGATTTGATTGTTAGCTTTTAGATTATTCATTATGTCTGGGTGGGATCAACCAAAAAAAAGTAATGATGATAGAGGATGGAGATAAAATTATAATAGAGGTGTTAGTCAATTTCTAGCAGAGGTTTTAATAGGATTAAATTTCATGCAAGACATTTTGAGCCTAGGTTTCATAGAGGGACAAGAATATCCATTCATTTTGATGCCTATAACCCTAAATTTTGGAATATTCTAAGAAATCTACCTATTAACCTATCTAATAGGGGTTATAGAGGTTATAGGGGTTTTCATGGCCATAAAATTGGAACTCATGTACATTCCCAAAGTAGCTCATCTCACCATTTGGAGCATGATCCTCAACATTTGCCTATCCAGCCCCCTAATTTTAAAGGTGAACCAATTGATGATCCTTTGCCTGCTAACCAGTCTATGTAGCTTGAAATAGAAACTACCCATGCCAAAGACTTTATAAAGATGGTTATTCCTTCAAATACACCTTTCCCTTCTCATGGAGATGTTGATAGAAAATGTAGAAAGTTGAACCTATTAGGTGCCCATAGTGAACCCCTTTTGAGGTCTAAGAGGTTGAATTTGGGGACTCATGGTTATGCTAGTAGAAAGAAAACCATAGATTTTTTGCCTTAGACTACTAAAAAAACACTATTGAAAAGATGACTGCTAGTCAAGCTAAACCTAAAGCACTAAGAGGTCAAATTACTAAAATAAATTAATCTAGAGACTGACTCAAGAACTAGATTGATACTATTTCCTATAATTGAAATGGAGTACAATATTTATCTTCAGGGTCAAAAAAAACAAGTGATTTAAGTGTTGTTAGATTCATATGATTATTGGTTATCTAGTGTATAATTTATGTTTAGTGTTGAACTTATATGACAAACATTGATATTTCAGTTTGGCACTTTGATTTTCAAACTTTGACAAATTTTGGTAATTTTGGTAAATACAATAATTTTAGAGTTTTATATAATTATATATGCTTAAGTTAATTAAATATATGTTATGGTTTAAATATGAATATAATTTATCAATTTTTGACTTATTTATTTTATGATCAATATGAATTCTATTATATTATTAATTAATATGGGTCCCCACCCATTAAGATTAGTACCCTAGGTCTATTATTTTTAATTGATAAAATTAAGACTTAAATAAGTCTTAATTAATCTATCTTTAACTAATTTTAATTTATAATTAATTGACTTTGTTAAAATTCAATTAGTTAACATTAACTAATAACTAACTAAAATTAGTTATATCTTATTTTACAACTAAATTGAAGGTATAAGAAGAGATCAAGGATTCATTTGAAGATAAAAGCACAATAGGTATTGAAGATTGAAGTATTTAATGAAGTTAATCATTTATCTCTTCTTTTTATGAAACTTCTCTGAGATAATATGACTTTTGCAGATAGACCCAATGGTACTTTATCTAATGGTTGAGTAATTACTTATGTAACATAGATATATCTAGTTTTATTTATCATTTATTACTATTTATCTAAAGTTTGCTAAGCTTAATATCTTTTGATGATTGCTATTTACAGTCCTATACATATATTTTAAGTATTCAACCTGAATAATGATGATCATTTCTCTATTCCGTGATATCTCATTGATCTATTTTGATTTCAAATTTGTCATTCAAAGTTTTGTAGAGAAAGTATGTTGTTTTTCTCAATGAAATTTATATTTTTATGCTAAGACAACTTTCCTTTTGAGACTTGCATATCTTTGTAATTATTTGACTCTAACTTTAATACAAATAGATCTTTTATATTTCTTCTAAATCTATTTTTTATTTCATTTTGATTATCGTAGATATAGTTTTAATCTTTAGTTATTTTTTGTTTTAATTAGTATACTTTAGATTGTATCTTTTATTAGTTCTTATTTTAATTTTAAAAAAAAAAAAAAAATCTTAAATAGTTATAGATTTTCTCAAGTTATTATTTTCTTTATTTTGCTATAAGTTGATATCTTTAAGTATCTAGCTATTTATCCATTTTAGTTTGTTATTAGTTCAATAATTTTATATCTTCTAAGTTAGTCTTTTGATATTTTCCTCATAATTTAAGTCCTTTAGTTTTATTATTTTAGTTTAAATCAAATAGGCTATAGTTCTATTTTAATTCTTAAATTAGTTCTCTTCTCTTTTCTTTCCTAGTTTATAGTTTTTCCTTAATTAGTCTTCTTTTCAGATTCAATATTGTCTTTCAGTCTTTATTTATCTTTAATTGGTTTTATTTAGAATAGTTTCCTTAATTAAATTTTCTATTTGTGCTTACTTTAGATTGAGTGTAGTTTGTTTCTTAGTTTAGATTATTTTTGCTATTTTATTTAGAGGTTCTTTTATTCTTAGAAGTGTTTTCTTAGTTAATTCTTATGTTTTATTTTCTATTTTGTTTAAAATAGATCCTTTTCTTAGTTCACTATCCTTTTCTAATTTCTCTTTGCTCTACGATTAGTTGTTTTCCTTGTTTATTTGTTTTTAGTTTTTATCTTTTGCTTATGTGTTTGTTTCTCTCTTTCTTTGATCTATCTCTACTATTTCTAATTTTATTTAGAGTTAACTTGAAAAACATTGCAAAGAACACACACACACACACACACACACATATATATATATATATTACAGAATCAATTTTTAATTCTTCAAGAGACTATCTAACTCATAGGTTTTTTTTGTGAGATAGAATAGATTATAGATTTTTATCTCAACTAATTCATGATTCAATAAATGGATTTATGATTACTATAATGGAATAAGTTATCTTGATAACTTGTTGATTATTTCCTAGAATTTATAATAAAACTCCCTCACATCTTTAAGATATTAGATGAACCTTTATAACCCCCATGATTAGACTGGTATGATTCCAATTTGACCTTAATAATAGGCAAAAGGGTTGATTCATTGATGATATAATTTGCATTGTCAACACCTTATTCCACTTCAGTAAGTGAAAACCAACATTCTATGACAATAAATATAAACTAAAGTACGATAATAACAAGGGGTAAATCCATCACAAACATTGTCTAATCAATAATGTATCTTTGTTGGTCAACAATAGTTGATAGCTAGTCAATAATAAGGGCTGAACATTCAACAAGTAAAAAATAGGAAATAAGTGTTAACTAAAAAATAAGTGGGGCTTAACCCTACTAGGCAATTGTTTCATTTTTACCAATAAATACCTCACATTCAATAAGGGCCTAGTATGCAAAATTTTTAATAATAGACCTCTATTTATCAATGAATACCTTTTATAAAATAGGGTTTGACTAGTCACATGTTCTTATTTAAAACTATCAGGTACAATACATTCTACAATTCCAAATACCTCTATCTCAGTCATACTTCCCTCCAATCCATAGGCGTATTTTTATTTCTATCCATAATATTTACTAACAACATGAATTATATCATAAATATAATCCTAACCAAAGGATATGTATTCTAGGGAAATCAATCAACTAAGATAATATTTCATAATACCACATTCCTCTATTTTACCCTATTAAAGTAAATCCAACTTTGACCACCCAACCACAACCATAACAAAATGTACCATATAGATTCCTATACCAATATATACAAAAAATTAAGGATACAATTACATCTATTTAGATGGGGAAGAAGACAAAATTTTTTAAATAGGATGAGGTATGTTCATATATATTTAACATGGATTACCTTCAAATACATTTCTTCCATGTTATGATCCACCAAAGTTTGATAAATACAAGGTAAAATGTGACCTAGGGTGTATTTGAAGGATTTATTTATTGATTTCCATCCAGTGGCCTATAATGATATCTAATTTCTTTTCCTTTCCTTAGAAGTTTAGTTGGATAGACCTTGGAGTGGCTTCTTAAGATGCCAAAAAAATATGTATCTAACTTTGATGACCTTTCAAACAAATTTGTACAACATTTATCCTATAATATCAAACATGAGGTTACTATGGTTGATTTAGATCAGGCCATACAAAGGATAGATATTTTCAATTTACTTATAATGGCAGAGAATAATTGTTAGCTATTTCACACATAGTTTACCTGATAAATAATTGACATCTATGTTTACCATGAGCCTACACAATGAGATATCTTATCACCTTGAGCTTTAGTGTGCTCAAAATTTTAAGGAGATCATTTAAAAGGGTATACAAATTTAGAAGGCCCTTATCCATAAGGGTATAATTAAATTATCTTCTTGTAATTAGAATTAGAATTAGAACCAGAACCAAAACTAGAGCCAAAACCAAAATCAAGGCCAAAACCAAGCCCAAAGTCTAATTCAATTGTAGTCTCATACACCACCTCAATCCAATAATTTTAAAATATCTAAGGCCTATAACCATAATGATATTTTTTTTGGTAATGGAGTTACCAAGTCACACCATGTCCAAATGGTATAAACAACATCTACCTAAGCAACTCTATATGCATAACTAGCTCCATATGTGCAATCACCTCTATATACACAACCAATTCCTCAAGCTGATCCAACTCCATAAATGTAAAAAATTCCATATATTCAAGCACTCCCACCTCCTCCATTTTAAATTCATCCTCAAAGAAGATGACATAAGGATAGAGTCTTCAGTGATCTTGGAGAACCAATCGAGTCCGTATTTTGAAAATTAGCCACTACTAATATGATTAGTTAGCCTAAGCTAAAGCTATTATTTGAAGGAGTTCCTTTCCATAATTGGCACAAAGAGAATGAATTATTTGATTATCATTGAGTTAAAGGCCATTTCATATATCTATGTGTATAATTAAGTCATCTCATCTAAAACATGTTAGAAAATGGAGAGATAGAGTTAGATAAAAAGGATTCTACTTCTAATCAAAACTTGGGTATTTACCAAGATCCTTTTTCCACAACATAACACTACCAATCAGAATTAACAACCATGAATGCCACCTCCACAAAAATATCAATAATAATAGAAACAAAAACAAAAATAAAAATAATGATGACAACAACAACACACTGGTCAAAACCAAGGTCAAAGTGATCCATCTAAAAAAGAGGCTTATCACATTGTCATATATGACTATAATAAAGTTGTAAGTTATATTGTAATTGATCATATATCCATCATTATAAATAACCCTAGACCAGCTAAAAATCAACCATGCCTATTACCTAACAATGCCTATCAACCTCCCTATATGATCCTCATTTGGCCTATGATCATAGCCAAGCACAACATCAATCAAGGATTACCATCCCATGCCCTTATCCTTCTTCTTGTCATTATAATGTCCCTTAACCCAAACTAGATTATGTAATCACAGTTCAATAGACTAAAGTCACCATTCTAGGCCCATAACCACCTTCTATCAATGATCCCATTTAATCTATCATACCAGCTAAGAGTAAACCAATTACCAATGCTAAGGATAAAATGTATGATATTTCAGAGCAACTATAGAATTTTCTTGCACAAATATCTATTTTAGATTTGTTACATATCTCTACTATCCATAAAAATATCCTTATAGAACTCTTGAGCTGATCCCAAGTACCAAATGACATTACACTAGATAAATTCTAAGCTTTGGCTAGACACCTAACACCTGGCCAATAATTGACCTTTGACCAAAGTGATATGTCAAACCTATGACCTATCCATAATAACCCATTGTATATCAAAATTGTCATAGCATGACATAAATTTAAACATGTGCTCATAGACAATGGATTGGGCCTTACTATTTTATCTCTGTAGTTAGTTAAGCATCTAGGATACACCACAGTGGACCTTTAGCTAGAGATAATTACCATCAAGGCCTATGATAATGAAAAATGAGAATCATAGGGGACAATCTATTTTCTAGTTATTGTTAGAACCTTGACCCATGACACACTTTACCATGTGTTGGATCTACATTTATCATACAACTTACTTCTAGGCTGACTATGGCTACATGAAATCTAAGAAATACCTTTCACATTACATTAGTGCATTAAGTCCCCCTATTCTAGGATGGAGGTAATTATTCCTATAGACCTACAACCATACCAATTTTGTACATATATGGAGGCTGAGTATGAAGTTTATAATTACCATTTTGGCCTAGACCTTAAGCCTAAGAAGGACAAGACCTACTTGTTGAATTATTAATTTCTATTATATATACACTGATGGCCTTGCCTCTACTTCCTTTGTGCCCCCTCTTGAAATATCAAATAATTTTACCATCTCTAACAAAGGCCTAGAATAATGCCTCACAAATATTATATTCCATGTGGCTAACCTTCTGTAGGCCCCTAAATACTAAGGAAGACCCAAATCCAAATCTGCTCACATGGAATGATGATAAATAAAGAAAATTTAATGCCCTAAAGCCTATTATTTTCACACCAGCCACTAGCCAAGAATAAGACCTACTTATCAAATATGATTCCTTAATTTATAATGATGGCTTGGCTAAATAATACTAAAGCAAAAGGTATCCCATCCCTAACTAGATCATGGATAATTAGGCTTATGAATACATAGGCCTAGGGGTAGATCAATAAGGTAATATTGAGCCAATATCATAACCAAATATAAGAGAACTCATATTATTGGATTTAAACCACCTAGTGGTGACCCTACATACCATATACATGTTCCTACACCAATGACTAGTGATGATGATGTCGATAGTGACTTATAGTCTGATAATAGTATATATAAGGACTTATTCAATAACAACCTATTTAACCCTCATGTTGTATGTACCATTACACATATCATTTATCCTTCACCACTTTTCCTTTATCATCCATAACTAATCAATTGGGACTAATAAGAAACCATGGTGTCACTTGGTGAGTTCAAGAATAATGAGGCTATTGGTGACTTTCTAGGCCTAAGAGACCATATTCCACTTGGAGATCATAAACAAGGTTTCTCTATCAAATTGGATCCTACTACCTATTTTGAAGAGTAGGTGAACTTCCTTCCAAAAATGAAATCAAACATTGAGGTCCAAAAGTGAAAACCTCTTTGAGGCATTTTTGGACCAGGGTAAAAGTAAAGGAAAATGCTAGTCTCTTGGTGAAAACATATTTTAGGTGCCTTTAGATGGGGATGTTCACCCTTCTTTAGATGAAGCATAATATACCACCAATGCCATAATCATATTTGGGTTTGAAATAAATTAAGAAGAACAATTGTCCTTTGAGTAGATTATCCAAGAATGTCTTAAGGTATTTATTACATGGATCTTACCACCAATGGGTGATTCTAATTCATCTTATTTGGGAGAATTGGATGAACAAATCTGACTAGAGCACTTTGATAAAACCATCCAATTCACATATTTGTCCACTCTCCTAGAATATGGTTCTACACTCCTCTTAGAGGACACTTTTGAGGTCAACATTAAAACACCAACTAATCCAAAATGGATCAAACTAGGCACATCCCTCACTAAGTAGTGTGAAGTCTTTATAGTCCTCCTTAGGGAGTTTTTTGACATTTTTACATGGGATTATTATGACATGCTAAGTTTAGACCTTACCTTGGTTATACATCATATTATTATACATCCTAATGCTAAGTCAGTCAAGCATAAACTAAGGAAAATGTATCCTTGCATATCCATCTTAGTCAAGAAATAATTGAATAAACTCTTAGACATAGGATTTATTAATCCTATTAGTTACTTAGAATGGATCTCTAATATTATGCTAAGCAACAAAAAACTAGAAGGTATTAGATTATGCACTGATTTTTGTGATATTAAGAGGGCCTAACTAAAGGATGGATTTCCTTTGTCAAACATCAACATGATTATTGAATCCAAATATGGGTATGAAATTATTTCCCTCATGAATGATTCTTTAAGATACAATCAAGTTATAATTATACCAAAATACCAACACAAGATAATGTTCACCACTTCTTGGGGAACATTTTACTAATAGGTCATGCCTTTTGGCCTAAAAAATATAGGGGAAACATACAAATATGCCATGACAATCATCTTCCATGACATGATGCATGATAAAGTTAAATACTATGTCGATGACATCTTGTGTAAATCTAGGACCCATGTCAAACATCTAATTGTATTTCATAAGATCTTTAAATAACTTTAGGAGTATAAGGTCAGACTCAATCCTAAAAAGTAAATATTTGGCATAAATTCTAGAAAATTTATAGGATTTATTATTTCTCATAGGGATATTGAATTTTATATATACAAGTTCAAGGCTATTACTAATATGCCGTCACCATTTACTTTGAAACAACTCCACAGTTTGCAAGGTAAGATACAATCAATTAGATGTTTCATATCATAATTGGCCTAAAAGTACCATCCATTTACCCATATACTGAATAAGATCACTAATTTTATATGTAATGTATATTTTTAGAAGGAATTCAACCAATTTAAATAATACTTGGCCAATCCACCTATTTTATTATTGCTAATGCCAAATAAGCCATTATTACTCTGCTTATCTAGAATTGAACATGCCCTAGGGGCACTGTTGGCACAAAATGATGAGTAGGGAAAGGAAAATGTTGTATATTAACTAAGACACACATTAGTTACATATTATAAAAATTATACATTGATTAAGAAAACTTATTTAGCTATGGTCTTTGTAGCACAAAACTTGTGCCACTACATGCTAACTAATAAGACTATTGTCATTGCCAAAGTAGGTCCACTCAAGTATCCACTTTCCAAAATAGATTTATAGGGCCAAATGGACAAATGGATCATGATTTTAAGTGAGTTTGATATTGAATATTCTAAACAAAGGGCCATTGAGTGATAGATAATTATAGACTAATTCATTGACGCTCCTCTTCTTGATACTTAACCGCTTACATTTAGGTTTCTAGATGAGTCCATTATGACCATAGATGAAACACATCTTAAAGAGTAGTAATATAAACTATATTTTGATGGGTATTTCACATATCATATGTCAGGGGCATGTTGTTATTCATAACACCATAGGGGATCTCATTCCCAAGTCTTTTCAAATCACCTTACCTTGTACCAATAACATGGTTGAGTATGAAGCACTCATTACAAGGTTTTATTTAGTAGTATAATGAAACATTAAATTTTTTTTGGCTTATATATATTCAAATCTTATCATTAATCAAGATACATACCAATTACAAACAAAGGATGATAATATTGTACCTTATAAAGCCATGGTAGACACTTTTAAGCAATAGATTACCCACCTTCAGTTTAAACAAATACCTTGGTCCAATAAAAAACAATTGATGTCATCATTACAATTTTTTCTATGATCCACATCATATATAAGTCAAGAGATTGTCATTTCCTCATTGAAAATCTTATCGTGTTAGTTCATGAACCATCAGCCATTAAGATGATCTATGATATTATTAGTCCTAGTTCTACCTGGTATTATAAACTATATAATTAACCTCATGACTAAGTCCTTACACAAGACCTTTATTATTAAAAAAATACTTAACCCACCAAGCCTTTCATTATACTTTAATTATACCTACACTCTATCATAAAAGATTTGATGAAAATTTGCTTTAAATTTTAACCTTGATAGAATTTAGACTAACATTGACAGAAGTCCATGAAGGGGTTTAAAGGACCCACACTAGTGGGGTTGTCATTGATAGAAATTTATTATGTATGGTTTATTATTATCCAACCATGGAAGTAGATGCAACTACTTATGTTAAAAGGTGTAAACAATGTCAAAATCATGATAATTTGATACATGTTCTAGCCTAAACACTCAAGCCAATGACTATGCCATGGCTATTTTCAATGTGGGAAGTTGAAATCATAGGAAATATTGACCCTACCTCATCATAGAAACATAAACATATCCTTATCTCCACCAAGTAATTTATTAAGTGGGTGGAATGCATTCCCCTCACTTATGTGATAGGCAAAAAAATATCCAAATTCATTTTTAACCACCTCATCTACCACTATCGTATCCCCTCTGACATTATATATAATAATGGAAGTTCATTAAAAAATAAAGATGTCAAATTCATTTGTTCCAAATATAACATTACCCAACATTTATCCACTATATATTACCAACAAAGTAATGACCAAGCAAAGGCATCTAAAAAATCCATTGTCAAGATTCTTAGGAAGATCATCAATGATGTTGGTTGTGATTGTCACTTACAAATCTTACATGCCCGTTGGTCTTACTAAAATAATTTATGAAATACAATAGGAGCCACACCTTATTCCCTAGTTTATGGTAATAAGGTCATTCTTCTTGTCGAGGTTGAGTTACCTTCTCTGCTCATTTCATTTAAACATATTCTTGATGATGAGGATTACATAGTAACTTGTCTGTAAAATTTGGAACTACTAGATAAAAAATGCATGGTAGCTATGAAAAGTCTTTAATCATACCAAAATTGGTTGTGTGGTCATTATAAAAGGTGTGTGAAACATAAAATTTAATTTTGGTGATCTTGTACTCAAATAAAACTAGAACACCAATTTTGAACATAAGAAAAATGACAAGTTCAAGCCTAATTGGTTGGGACCTTATGTGATTATCATTAACGTAAGAGAATATAGGTTGGATACACTATAAGGAGATTAACTTGATGAACTGATGAAAATAATTCATCTCAAGCACTTTTTCACTTGAGTGACCTGAAGTATTATCTATGAGGATTGTTCATTTTGTGTTGTAAAATCACCTTATTTTTTTACCATATTACATACCTTTCCTCTTGTATATTCCTTATTACCCAAAGTTTATTTTACCTCCAATATTACCATTTTTACCTTTTTTTTAATTCATTTATGCTTTAGACACCTTTAGTGGCTAGATTCAAATGCAGTTTCAAGAACTGATTTAGTCTTACAACTCTTAAGTGCATTAATTCACAAAGGGGAAGCATCTTGGGGAAGTATGAAAATGGTATATAAATTGCATAATTTATTTTATAAAACATTATATATCACTTACCTATGTTGTTATTACCTATAGCCTAGTAGAAACCTTCCTATGTCATTATTTCCTATAGCCTAGGAGCAACCTTTTACCATGCCTTGCCTTAATATTATTTCATACCTTGCCATTGACCTATTGATAAACATGTTATTAATTAGTTATATTCCTTAATGTAGGGAAAACTATAGTATTTTGAGGTCCATTTGGACTATGTAAGTAATGCTCAATGTTTTTTGAGGTCATCTCAACCACCCTTATTCCCACGCTCTCACCATTTTATAAGTAATTTAGGCCAATGCTCTCGCCATTTTATGAGTTAACCCATTTTGTATATCATAATTATCCATTGATTTGAGATGCCTAAAACGTCCCAAAAACATGGAAATATGCTAGAAAAACTCATAAACAATCTTCCAACATATGCCTTTTAGATTATATCCATGTTACTTAGGACATGAATTTCCTAGTTAGTAGGTATAATTGAAGATTTCACATGGGTCACATCATGACCATTTTCCTATTCCATTTTATGATAGTGTTACCTCCAATTTATGGGATAAATACATTATCCTAAGTTCTACATAGACTATATAAGTAGTGTTTGGATGCATGGGTAATCTTGGGTCAACTCAAATAGTCTAGATGATTAATTTCATTCACTGGTTTCATGTATCATTCCTTTTTATAGTTTTATCTCCAAATGCTCTTAAAATTTTATGAGTCATTTAAGATCTCACCATTTTATGAGCTTATTCTCATTCTAAGCCCTAGACATAGTGAACAGTATGAATAATAAACCAAGTTCATTTATGAGCACTCAACTTTTATCTTTTAGTGTAGTTTTAGCCTAAACCATGATATTTTAGTTTCATAAGTTTCTATTAATGATGTTCTCATAATAATGAGTGTTAAACCCTATTGTTTTACACTCTCACCAATTTACGAGCCCATTCCTATTTTCATTTATGATCAGTCTCTTTTACTTATCATCAATTTTCTTCTATCCCACATATTAGGGGATCTACATTTTGCCTGAAGTCTATATTGGAACTCATGTCCATGAGATTATGTAGGCAATGTCCAATTGCCTAGTGAATTTAGAGTCAGCTAGATCACCCCTTATTCTTCCATTCCCCCTACCATTCTAGTTCTATTATTACCTATAGCCTAGGGGTAACATTTGTTGACCATACTTTTTCCATTGTTCCCTATAGCCCAGGGGAAACTTTAGCCGTCATACCTTTACCATTGTTATTTATAGCCTAGGGAAAACTTTAACCATCATACCTATGTCATTTATCCATATAGCCTAGGGGAAACCTTTGTGCTAAGCATAACACTTATATTACATGTTCACAAATAGTCATATTAGTTTTTTATTCATCTGCATTAGATTAGTTGTTTTTTTGTTTTCTTTAAAGTAGTTGCTTGTTTATATTGTGCTTTAGCTTAGGTTGTATATTGTTCTTTCTTGAACTTAATTATTCATTTAATTTATTTAGATTGGTTATTTATTACATTTTCCTTAGTTTAGTTGTTCAGTTATTTTTTATTTTTTTATTGGTTGATGACTAACATTGTTTCTTTCATTAGTGTTTTTCTTTGCTTAGGTTATTTGTTGTTTCCTTTATTTATTTGATTGGTTTTTTATTTTAAATTGGTTGTTGAATAAATTCTTTTCTTGTCCCTCTTTTCATTATTTTACATAGGATTATTACATTTTATTTACACTTGAGTCTTGATTAACCATATCTTGTACTTGAGTTGGTAATATTTGTGTTCATTCTTACACTTAATTTATTACATTATATTCACCTGGATTTGATTATTCATATCTTAAACCTAAGTGGTTATTTTCATTTAAATTAAGTTTTCCATGCTTATGATACACATTATTATTATATTTTTCTATAACTATGATGCATAATATCACAAGATACAAAAAAAATTAGGCCAAAGGAGCTATCAATGATTTAGTCAACAATACTTCCCCTTATTCACAACAAACCCACCCAAACAAATCTAAACCCATTATAACCAAATCAAAGTGACTATATTATGTGATAATACATATGTACATCTCTGAATAAGCATATACTAATAATCATCAACATGAGTAGATAAAATTAGAGTCTAACATCACATGTATATGGAATATAGTGAATGAAAGAGAATACATGTTTAAAGGAACATAAAAATCAACATTGAAAATTAATCACATCTAAGCATGGAGCCATGTCCAATCATTATAAAGTAAATAAATAGAGCATCACATACTATCAAAAAGAATAATAGTCCATGTACAAGTCTATAGACCAAATATGAGTGTCATATATCTCACAAAATAATGTCATATATATCATGACTACATACATGTCATAATGAAAAAATAAAAAAACAATGTAGAGCTATACAACATTAGCTCTAACTTTGTGAGTCCATAGATCCTATATGAGGTAATATTGGTGGTGGAAGTGGTCATGTCTATTGTACTGACTAACCTGATTATGTTATTTCATATATACTAATCTTAGATTGAGATGACTTACTGCCAACCCTCTATATATCCCATACCTCATAAGTAAGAATCTACTAATATCTTGGGACTGTAGTCTCATATGCTCATCAATAGTATGAGGCCTTATCCTTATCCTGAAGTCTCTCTAAAACCATCCTAGAAAACACTAGCTATTAGTGAGCACCTCATGCCTCATACCTCTCATGCTAGATCCTTTAAACATCTACTAGGGCTTGATCCCTCTCTATCTATATCTATGCCTATACCTATGTCAGTTAGGCCACCTCTACCTTTAGTTGGTCAATATCTATCTAAAGGGTAGTAATATGACCATCTCTATGGGTTACTTAAGCACATATCTATCCAAATATCATATGTGGCCCTAAATATCACCTACCCTAGCTGTAATCTCCTCCTTTAACATGATAATATCCCTACCTTCTCTAGTTGTACTAGATGGACCTACCTAGCCTAGATCTATAGATGTATCTAATATATTTGATAAGCTGGAGTCTACCATCATAACCTATGTATCATCCCCCTCATCCCCCTAATCCCCCTCAACCCTGATTATATCCATCACCACCATCATCACTGCCCCCACTATTGTGCCAATTTTTACCACTACTACTGACACCATTACTTATCTTAGCCTCAAACTCACTCTTCTCATCTATATCCATTTGGTCACTACCCAAACATGTACCTATCTAGCCTATACCTACATAGCCTATACCTATCTATCCTAAACCTATCTTGGTGACTGCACTAGTACTATCAAGCTTAGAAGAAAAACTTGTGCCCACCATAGAACATAGGTTGATGTCATACATACATCTATTAGGTCACCAAAATAGGCCCATGTATTCCATGGAACTATCCCATAACTTCCCATAATTATGATCTTAGGAATTAGTGGAGTCTCATGACTAATCTCCTAAGTTTTATGTGTAAACCATCTCATGTTAGCAGGGACAACTTGTAACATACCAAACTACTGTAAAACTTGATCAGGATCCTTGGTAATGTGAGCTTGTCTACCTATCAAGAAGCACCAATAATTCATGAACATCATGTACCAATTTTCCCATGTCCACTTCAACTTATATGGTAGGTAAAGCCACCAAATGAATAACTTAGCTATTAGTTCATCTAGCATGAGCTAATAGAAGTATATCTCCCTGCAATGTCTTTTACAAATTGCACCTATCCAAACCCAACCATAGTACACTAGATATTATGGGCCTCATACCTATATCTAACCAAATATCCACTTAATATCTATGTGATCCCATCCCCAAACCTGGAGTAAACTTGAAGCACCAATACTTTGGCCTTCTTGATAGGCCATGATGTGCAAGTATTTATAAAACTAGGTTAATACTATTGATCCCCAATTAAATCTAGTCATATCATCCATCATAGATAAGATCACTCCACCCAAGCCCATATGAAATAATCTACCACTCTTGTTAGGAAACACTATGCCACTGATAATATCCATGAGAACAAAGACCTCTTGATCAATCAGTTCTAGTGGTGATGGGTCCTCTAGGAGAAGGCCATCTAGATGAATACCATTATATGTCTCTAATAGATTAATGTCAACCTTCCCATAGACCACAAGAATTTATCTATATCTAGTCAACTCATCCAACATAAATTTCTACTATCTAGGCTCTATCCAAAATAACCTCCAACCTATTATAGGTAGCTTGAGGATACACCATGTATCCTCAAGCATCATTATAACATTCCCTATTGGTAGGTGGAATGTAGAAGTCTCTAAGTGACAATTCTTTGATAGTCCACTCAAATAATCCCAATTTCCTTTAATCATGGGAATCTAAATTATCTCATGTAAACCTAGAATGTGCAAAAATACCACCATGTCCTCGGTCTAGATTTGTGGCGAACATAATTAATGTGAACACTACTCACATGCCTTAATTACCTTGAGCTACTCCCACAAACATTGATAGCTCTGTGTTAGCCTATGCTACTATGTATCAAGTACCTACCTAATGATTATTGGCCCTAAAGTTATTCTAATTGGTGTTTTTGATGAAGTTGTCATTTTCTCTTAGAATTATGGTGAAGCCACCATTTTCATTTTACACAAAAATGATAACTTTCCCTATTTTCATTGAACTCATCAATTCAACATTTTCTAAGGATTTTTGGTGAAGTCAGTATTTTAATTTTACATAAAAATGGTGACTTCACCTATTTTTAGCAAAATCATTGATTTAGTAATTTCCACTACATTTTAGTGATGTCATCAAAAAGTGGAGGGTAAAGCCACCATTTACCTTGCCACATAAATGGTGACTTCACCATTTTTAATACAACTCTAGAATTTATTGCATAATAAATGACCAAAAAATTCAAGTGAGGTGAATTATCAATGGCCCATCATGTGGTGGTCACCTTTGCTCTCTCACCTAGTCACTCACATGCCTCCATCCTAATTCACTTACCATTTTTCATCTCCTTTCTTTTGCTAGGTCACAACTCCAATTTGCAAATGGTTTGGGTGAAAATTAAAAAATTTCATTCCATGGGTGAATATATAGCTCGAAAATTTATTTTTCCATCCCCCTAGTGCCTAAAGTTTATTATATTCATTCTAGGGCTCTTATTTTTGACTTTGTGGTCCATTTTTAGCATCGTTTATTGCTACATTCATCATTATTCAATTGTTTTTATCAAAGTTAATAAAAAATATTAGAGTTAAAAAAAATTATTATAGTTATTTTATTTTGGATAGATATGATTTTGGTGGGATCTTTACCCTATATGATTTTGATTGAAACTCCAACCAATCTGAGACACAATCGAGGGCCCAGATACCCAAGTACACAAGTAGCATAATTACCAATATCAACCACAATCAACCCAAAAATATCAAGAAATGGCCATAACTGACTTAAGAATACCATCAACGATCACAACTAGCCCAATACCAATGATCAGCCATAACCAACCTCTAATACCATTTGAGATTTGAACCTGGGTGGTGCTTGTACCAACCAAGTCACTTTACCAACTCACCCACATCTCATCGGTATAATTAAAAATTTTATTAGAGTTGAATTTTTTATTAGAGTTAAAAAAAAATTACTAGAGTTAATTTTTTTTTATTAGAGTTAAATTTTTTTGTTAGAGTTAATTTTTTTAATTAGAGTTAAAAAATATTATTAGAGATACAAATTTTCTATTAGAGTTAAATTTTTTTTATTAGAGTTAAATTTTTTTTATTAAAGTTAATTTTTTATTAGAGTTAATTTTTTTTATTGGAGTTAATTTTTTTCATTAGAGTTAATTTTTTTATTAGAGTTAATATTTTTTTTGGATAGAACTAGCTTTTGTCCAGAGCTAAACTAGTTCTAGAACACAATAGGAGGTCCAGTCTCCTAAAAATAAATGTTGAAATTTAACCAAGATTTTTCAACCTTGAAAATTCTCACCAATTTAAGATACTAACTAAAAAACTACAACCACTCTTATTTTCAAAGGTTCCAAGCCTATAACATAACCAAAAACCAACTTGCAACAAAAGGCCACTCTTAGTATCAAAGCCTAAAACATAAAAAAAAACCAACTTACAACAAAAAACAATTCAAACTCAGCTAGTGATTCAACCTTTTGTGGACAACATTCTTCTACCCATGCTGGAAAGTAATAACTCCATAGTCCATTGAGTGACACTGAGAATGAAATTTTGTGCCTCTAGTTGTAGTCTTTCTATTTCTAATTTCCTATATCTCTTCCCTTTTCTACCATAGTTTGGAGTCTAGATTGAATTGGAGGATTGGGTTATAGTCAAAACCTCCCTACTAACCAAATATTCTTCTTCTTCCTATTTCACCTCTTCTTCTTATTCTAAATCTTCCTTCTGCTCTTCTTCTTTTAAAACTTTCTTCTACTAGGAATTTTCCAAAAAGAGAGAAAGTTTTTCTACTTCTAACATAATATTCCCTACTTCCTTTTCCTTATCCAAATAAGGAGAGGCTTTTTGCCTTGGTGTCAACTAATTCAAAACTACTTCTGCCTATTTATCTACATCCTTCTGAGGACTAACCTGATTTTCATAGTTTTTTTTTTAAGGAGGTTCAACCAAGATATTTTTAGCTATGATTAAAAATCTTTAAACCAAATCTCTATTCGAGTAGCCTACCTTCTTCACCCATTTCTATAAAGGCATGACTTGGGATCCTTTAAAACCTTTTTTAGGATAAGAAGTTATCTTGTGATTACTTTTATTACATTTAAAGCATCTAAATGGAAGACCTTCAAAATTGACATATTGAGTCCACAAACTATGGGATGAAGAAATATGAATGGAGTGGTGGAAAGGTTTAGTGAGGCCATCAAAACATGCACCTTGATAAAACTATGAAAAACCTCTATGAAATCATAAATTTTCATAAGAACTCCCATCTTACTAACTAGTTGCTTAAAAAGGATAGTATCTCTCAAGGCTAAAGGTAGATTATAAAATCTGATCCAAATTGGGGCTTGAGAGATAACCATAGTAGCTAGATCAAAAAAGGATCCCAAAGGCATAAAAACACCCCCTAATTGCCTAAAAAACATGGACCATTTGACCACACAAAGTCCCTGTACTCCTCAAAAATAAATTGAAGCAAAAAAACCCATTGGAGAGAAAAAAAGGAGGGAGCTTGTAAAGATGGCTAGGTTCCAATTGACCATTGTAACAATAAATCCCAAGAGGGGAATTTCCCTATACAATGACTAATTAGAGATTTTCTTCCTTTTTCCATACTAATACCTAAAATCTCTACATCTAAAATTTCCAAGACTGGGGGAGAATTAGAAAAAAATAAAGGAACATTACCTAAAAAGGTAGATTCAATTTTTTTCCCATAGCTAAATCTCTTATTGGATTATACTGTGAAGCTTCTACCACCTCTAGAACCTTTAAAGAATGATTTTATAGTTGAATGTGACTTTTGGAAACTAGCTTAGGTTTATAATCAAGGTTATCTATAAGAAGCTTCTCTTTACAAAAGGCTCCATAGTAATGAAAAGGGTTCAAAACATTAATACAAGAGGAAAAAACCACAACCTTGGAAGAATCAACTGCCTTCTTTAAAACCTCTAAATCCTAATTCATGTGGAAGGATCCATCAAAAGATCAATTTTACTCCAATCCTAACCCAAATCTCTCAATATTAGAATCTAGGGAAAACTTCATAAAATCTTGAAAACCCTTAACACAATTGACTCCATTCTTTTTTAGCTTACCCCTCCATGGTCTATGGTTAGCATGGGGCTCATTATCCTCTCTTATGTCCTTATCCTTAAAATCTCCATCCTTCTCTAAATCCTCAAATACACTAAGTCTACTTTGAACCCTAAGATTTGTTCACTTGAGCCCATGTGAATAATCTACTACCATTGGCAAAGCACCTTCCATCTGTTTTCTTCTTGTTACCACCTCACTGTAACTCCTCCCCTTTTGTTGTGTTGCTCCCACACTAAAAGTCACTACCCTATCATTTCTTGCCACTATCTCTACCCTATTGTTTCTCACCATTGTTTGTTTCTACCCTACCTTCACTCACCATTATCACTACTATCACTTTCATCGCATCCTTAAATTATACCCCTTAGAGTTAAATAATTTTTATTAGAGTTAATTTTTTTGTTAAAGTTAATTTTTTTATTAGAGTTAAAAAAAAAATATTAGAGTTAAAAATATTTTATTAGAGTTAAAAAAATTAGTAGAGTTAATTTTTTTTTATTAGAGTTAAAACTTTTTATTAGAGTTAATTTTTTTTTTTTAGAGTTAAAATTTATTTATTAGAGTTAATTTTTTTTATTAGAGTTATTTTTTTTTTAGGTTAAATATTTTTATTAGATTTAATTTTTTTATTATAGTTAAATTTTTTTTATTAGATTTAATTTTTTTATTAGAGTTAAAAAAATTATTAGAGTTAATTTTTTTTATTAGAGTTAAAAAAATTCTCTGATTCACTAGCTGCTGATAAGAAAGAATAATAAAAGAAAAGATATAGAGAATAGAATAGAATAATAAAAGATATGAAAGAATTATACAAATATATAACTCAATAATCAAATTTCCAAAACATGCTTCACCTATTAGACCATGCTATTAGGCCTTTTTAGAGACCTATTTAACAACATTGTTTTACAGTCATACCATGTGCTAGTTTGAATGTGCATCTTCATACTAATAGGTCTTATATATTCATGTTGCTATCCTAAGCCATCTAATCATTCAATTGTATTATGAATTTATTGCATAAAATTCCATTTGTCAATTTTCCTAGATGTGACAAATTCTTTTGATTGATTCACGATCTATTATACCTTGTTGGCGCAAAACCATTTTTATTATGATCAATGTGCCCTATTGGGGTAAATCACTACACTAATGATTAGAACCTCCTTTGGACAAATCATTATTTCAACCCATACACCCTATAGGTTCAAATCATTGTGCCACTAATTATAACCACTTTTTAGCAAATCAATATTTTAACTCCTATTACCATTATACCATGTCATTTACTCTTTTTTAGGGCCTATTCGATGACACTATTTATCTCTCTATCCCTATAGGGGGCATCTAGGGATTATCAAACACTCTTTTGGGGATTATTCAAAACATTAATTTTTTCAACATAATGAATTTTTCATTCTTTGATAAGTCATTACTATGTCTGTGTCTTTCAAATCCTATTCAAATAGGGGCAAAATGTATACACTCTTTTTCAGCCACATTCATGTCTAAGTAGATTTTAGATTGGTTTCTACAATATGTAAATTAATCCTAGAAATCATTGAACATCCAAAATTCATCTACACAATAGATGTAAGTCACTATAATTACATCAAATCATCCCTATTTGGAGTATTACCTTATACACAATGATAAACTCTCATGGATCCATCCCTAGTCAGGTTATAACCGAACAAATTGACATTTTCAACTAATTAAGTAGTGCACTTAATCCAATTCTTAAAATGATCAAAAGCCTAAGTAGAATTAATTAATAAAGTAAATCAAAATAAATTCTTAGTTAAATGATCCATGTTTAATTAGTGAATTTACAATTTCTAAAAATAAAAATTCAATAAATATCAAAGGAAAATGAGGTGATAATGTCATCATCCTCAAAGTAAAGAATTGTAAAATATCAACATAAATACCTTAAAAATTAGAAATATTGAGCCATGCCTCCATAATTGTATAATTAAGGGAATTATTTATTATATTTATACTCCCAAGCCTAACCCAAGGTTAGCCTAAAACTAATCATACCTAGGTTGGGGTTAGTTTGAAACCTATAAATATAAGGTCTCAAAATCACTTCCAAAAAGCTATTTTAAGCCAAACTTATAATGCCAAATTGATGAAGAGAGAGATTCATTACTAATACATGCCAAGGACAAAACTAAAATTAAAAAATGGGAGGTGTTTCTCATAAGGCAAGAGTGTTTACAAAGACTCCATTTAGACACAACTTAAGCATAAGTCAACTACCATCTCAACAAGCGATTCAAAGTTAAAAGGAAGGTACAAGGGATTTGTCTCTTGTTCTTCTAGTTGTGTTGTGTTTTGTCTTGTTATAATCACTCCCCTAAGTATCTAGGCTTGGGAATGCTTTGTCTTAAGCTTGTTTTTGATGTTTAATTCTAATAATGAGTGACTAATGCATTTTCACCTTGGATTAATATTTCATACAATACTTGCTTGGTGATGGTGTAGGGCCCATACTAAAGTATATGAAGCTTGTGGTAGGGTACTATCAATTTTTTTTAAAGTGTAACCATAATTAGTCACCAATATATAAGGGGTGTGGTGTTTGATGCTTATCATAACATTGATTTTACTTTGCATTTGCCTATTGCATAATGGTTTTCACTTATTTCTAAAGATGTTGAATGTGCTCAATGAAGTGAAAAATGATCTAAAGGAGTTGTTATTATATTTGTGACATTATTGATGATTGGAATACTAAATCCCCAAGCCTTCATCTAGGCACTGAAGCCCATGATTATGACTGAATCAATATTTTAATTGATGATAATATAGAGTTATTTTGGCCCATCTAACTCAATCCTCTGACTCTATTATTATATATAAATCCTTATCTATACTCTCTATTTTTAGTCTATAATTCACTCTCAAATTATAGGCAAAAGGATATATAGGCCACCTCCACCTTGGAATTTAAACCAACACTATAAATATATAGGAGATAGGGACTAGATTCATCTCATTGAATCCCTAATAGTCTATGCCTCTAGATAGATAGTTTAGGGCCCAAATATTATCAATGGAGAGGAGGGGTTTGAGTGCCCCCATTGAATTACAACTATATGTAGAGTATATTCATATATATGGTATGCCAAATATCTCTAGATATATATGTGGAACTTCCCCATATAGTATAACTATAGTTGGGCTTAACCCTATATATCTATCTAGGATTGAACCTATCTATAGAATAAAATATCTATAGTATAAGGGACGTTGTATGATTATATAAGTATATAGTGGAGGTTGAGGGCCAATGATGGGTCCCATTACTAAACACTAGAGAGCTTATACTATTAGTAATATAATATTACATTATACACACACACACACACACACACACACACACACACACACACACACACACACACACACACACACACACACACACACACACACACACACACACACACACACACACACACACACACACACACACACACACACACACACACACACACACATACATATACATACATACATACATTCATATATTATAGTCAAGATTTGACATCCTATATATAGGCACCTTCTTGTTGGAAGAATAAGATAAACTATGTCAATGGTTGTCAAAGGATAAAAATCCAAACAAACCTAAAAAAGACTATGTGGTAGAGCTATGCAGAGATATATTATATTTGTTCTAAATGAAAGGAAGGATTTCATCCCGAGTGAATTGATTATTCAATTTTTATACTCTTAGAAGATGCACTAAAAATCTTATTAACCAATTTTATCTGTCCATTAATTTGGGATGGAAAGTGGTGGACTTGTTTGGCTTTGTGTCTAACATAGACCAAAGTGATTTTTAGAAATGGCTCAAAAATCTAGTGTCTCGATCAGAAAATATAGTTTATGTGATTCCAAATTGGATCCAAACATATTGAAAATATAGTTAAGCTATTTCTAGAGCTGATATAACTTTATTACAAGGAATGATAATTTTCATTTTTGAGAATATATCAACCATTACATAAATGCAATAATTACCATGTTTAGTAATAGGTTATCTTAAGATAAATTCCATGGAAATATATTCCCACAGTCTTATTAGAACCGACAAGGTGTGTACAAAACCTGTTTATTATTGAAAGACTTGGCTATGTCACATGAAATACATGACTTCATGTAATTAGAGACATCAAACCTAATATGTGGCTAGTACAAATACTTTTTCAACACCAAAAGATAGAGAAGTCCATACTGAAAGTAGAAGTTTATAATTGAATTACCATAGAGCTAATTTTGATAGATATTTAAAAAACCCATCTCAGATGGATATAATTTTGACCATGTATTTGATTCATGTCCACATGCATCAATTATATAAGGATATTTTTAATTATAGGGTGGTTTAGATAATCTTTAATTGGATTGGCACTTCCCTTCTTTTATTTGATGTTTAAAATGGAACTATTGAAGATAAAAAGACCATTTTTGATGCCACTATTGGTTTAAATTATTTTGTGTATGCAATAACTAAAATAAATTGTGATGTATGTGGACCATAATCTCCTTTCCTAGGATATAATGTTTCCAATGCTTACATTCCTAGACAATATCATAAATCTTGTAATCATACGTTAGGTAATTCCTTATCAGTGTAGTGAAAGTTTCATTGTGGTAAGAAATTGGTGACAATGTTGAGTGAGGAATGCTCCAAGTACAAATTCAAAGGCATATATTTATAGTTAAAATGGATATTAAAGGTATATAAAATCAAGTATTAGGGAAAAACAAAGTCTACATTTTAATTCATCAAATGTTTTATATTGTGTAGTAGTTGAGTTAAAAATTGACTTAGTGCCACCTTGGGTAACTTGGTTTAGGGGCCAAGTTATGTGAGAGAAACCAAGTACAAATCTCTAATATAAATTTTCTAATCCTAAAAAAGTACAAATCTTGATGAGATTATTTTGTTGTGGCCAATCTTGGATGATTTGAATATTGGTTGGGTCCATATGCACTCCTTGTGCATCAATAATGTATCTCAAGTACTGAATCTACGACATGGAAAATGATTTTTTTCCATGTTTATATGCATCTTGTATTTCCAAAAAATGTCAAGTACTTATTATATAAGTTATATATATTCATCACATGTTCTAATGAATATTAAGATGCCATCAAGGTAGAGTAAAATAAATAAAGTAGTGAATGTCCTCAGAATATCATTCATCATCTGCATGAATGTGGTTAGAGTGTTGGTCAAGGTAAAGGGCATGAATAACCATTTGAAAAAACCTTTTTTAGAATTGAAGGTTATATTCCATATGTCTATAGGATTAACAAGAATTTGATGATATCTATTTTTGATATAGATCTTAGTGAATTATTTTACATCATGGAGCTAGGATAAAAGATCCTTAATCCTTGGAAGAGAATAAAGGTTTTTAATTAAGATCTTGTTTAGTAATTGGTAATCAATATAGAGCCTCTATGTACCATCATTATTTGGTGTAATAATAATTGGGATATCATAAAATGATGAGCTGAGCCTAGTATGTCTTTTGTATATGAGTTCATGGATTTACCAATTTATTTATTCATCATCCAAAAATGATATGTGGTATAAGAAACATTAAGAATAGGTAGTCTAAGGATCAGATTAATAGTATGCTTTAGCACATAGTATGTAGGAACTTCCTTTGGTAGCTGGAACACATCCTTGTATTCTTCCAACTTGAGCTACAATGATACTTTATGCATTAATGCTAGAAGAACTAAAGTAACCTTTAGTGCCTCAAGGAATTTTGTATGTTCAGATCTTACCATAAAAAAAAACCCAAAGCTTGTTACTATATGTGATTAGGTTATTGCACTAATTAAAACTAATGAGAAATAGATTTGGAACTATTCCAGTATGTGGTATATTAAATCACCATCATTTATGATAACATTTATATGATTTGATTCATATACTACATGTCAATGATAAATATATGGTTGACCTAGTAGAATATCACATACCTCTAATGAAAAAACATTGAAAAGGACTATATTTTAAAAAGTCATGATGTTTTACACCACTTGACACTATTGAGTGGTATGTTTATTATATTCTGCACTGAACCCTCAAATGGAGTATAGTTATGGGTGAGGCTTCAATGGTAAGTTTAATCTTTGAACTTATTTTGGAGAAGAAGTAAATAATAAAGTGTACTATTTGAGCATTGATCCAAATTTGATAATGGAATAATATTTCTACTTCCTCTATTTTTTTAAGGGTAGTAGAGATGTTTTTGGTACCCACCATGACACTAGGCTCAGTTTATGTGAGTTTTTAATCCTTTTTTTATGTTATGGTGTGGTAAGTGCATAAATTTGGGGGATAAAAAGGGGTCTACCCATGGACATGATTTTCTTAAAATTTCATAAATTTTAACTTCTATAGATAATTTGACATGGATATACTCAAAATTTGAATATGGTATAAGAACATGAATTGTAGAATTTTGAGTCTAGTTTCCAAAACACTTTTTTTTAAAAATGGTTAAGTATAACTAGGTCAAACATATAAAAATGTGAAGATGAACTCTTATTTTTTAAAGAAAAAAGAGTAGATATATGGCCATGTGGCCCCTCATTTTTTATCATCATTTAATATTGTTTGAAACCATTTGGTGAATATTTATATAAGATACTATAGTTTATGACCTATATTTTTTTAATGAATATTTTTTATTAATTTTAAAAGTAAATATATCTTGAAAATAGACAAAAAATTAGATAGTTGGTCATGCAGCCCCCTAAATACCTAAAAAAAATTGAATTTTTTAATGTGTGTAGAATTAGGCCTAATTTGATACCATATAATTTGTTTTACACTTGGATAAATGAAAATAAAATTACATAAACATGTATAGTTATGTATATTTGTGGTATGTAGTGGCCTAAAAAAATTATAGTTAGAAACCAACATAGTTTGAAACCTTAAAATAGCAAAAAAAATATAAAAACCATGTATTTGGAAATAGGAGAGCATGCTCATCATCATGGTAATATTTTTTTGAATTTTATTTTTTAAATTTTTAGTGTATTTGGTGATGGAAGTTGAATTTTTTTATTTTCTATCAAAACTATTAAACTTGAATAGGTGTTGATAGCTCCAAGCCTTTGGCTTATAAATCCACGCCATTTTCAAGACAAAATGCTAGGTTTTTGAATTTAAATTTCAATAACATGTATTTATTATAACAAATATGTGTTATAATTTATAATTTCTATACCACGTACTTGTTATTATGACATTACACCCAAAAGCAAAAAAAAGATATTCATTTATGTTTTGGGTGGAAAGCAACAAGAATGTGTATGTGTTCCTATTATTTACACCCAAAAACACAAAAATATTTATAGGAAGGTCATATTTACTTAAATTTAATATTTAATAAAATAAATTTAAAGTATAATAATTATACTTTAAATTTATTTTAGTAAATATAAGAAATTAGTGTCACTCTACAAATGATCGAGTTGGTTTCATAGTTGCATGCCTTACAATGTGGAATATAGTTTTTAAAATACAATATAGTCAATAATTAGGAATTTTTAGGGTTTTAATATTGAACTTAGGGAGTTTAAGGTATAAATTTTTTAATTGGTGTCCAATTTAGGTAAACATATAATAATTTTTTGGTTTTTGGGCCTTTTAGATTTTTTTATAGAATTTATAAGAGTCATAGGTTTGTAAAAATTGAAGTTTAAAAACTAATCACTTTGAATTCAAGCCAAATTATTATGATTATGGAAACATAGGTCATGTCAATGACCTCTGCACATTAAATGATCACTTTCTATTAATTTCACTTTATCATCATCCCTACTCATCCATAATAACTTCTTCCCCATCCCTCATCATCTCTAATCACTCCCTCCTTATCACTCCTCATCTCTAATCACTCCCTCATTGGACTTCACTATCCCTATTTATCTCTAATAACTCAATTATAATCCCTAATCACTCATTCATTGGTCCATAACCATCTCTCATCATCACTAATAACTTCATCATAATCCCTCTAAATCCCTAATAACTCTTTCCTCATCTCTCATCATACCTAATCACTTCTTCCTAATACCTCATCATCCCTAATAACTCCCTCCTCATCCCTAATCACTCTCTCCTTGACCTTCACTATCCATCATAATATCTAATCACTCCCTTATCATCCCTAATCACTCCATTAACCATCACCATCCCTCATCACTCCCTCTTTGTCCCTCATAATCCCTAATTAATCTTTCCTCATCCCTCATAATCCGTAATCAATCCCTAGTTAAAAATCACCATCCAAAATCAATCTATCATTTACCTTAACCATCCCTCATCATCCCTCACCATCCCTAATCACTCCATCATCATTTGACGTAAGTAGGCCTCTTATAGTTTTACTCATCTAGGTATTCTAGGTCTCTTTTAGGCTTTGTAGCCTTCTTTGCTTGTTTTATACCACATATTTAACTCATTATAATAAAATGAGGTTATTTAACTTTGAATTTTGTTATTAACTCAATAAATAGGGTTTATTTATTTTAAATAAACCACCTTTTCATGACACAACAAACATGATATTCTCTCAAAGATTTTAGCTTTATTCTAAGTCTTAACCTTTCTTTGGTATCCTCTTTATTGTAATTCAATCCACTTTAACTAATATTTTATTATTTAACACCTATAACCTAATTTCACGTCTTTACATTATTAGTGTCAATATTCATCAAAACATAAATCCATGTCCATAACAACTTAATTCTTGCAAATAACACAAAGTTTTGTCGTATAAGACCTTATTCATTAGGTTTGCCACCCTTTATACAAAATATTTCACTCATGACTAAATATTAATGTCCCTAATAGGATTATTATATTTTATTTAACATTATATAAGCTATCACATTATCTTCTTCCATTCTTTATACTTAATTCTCACCAAAATGCAACAAAATATGATTTTTAGACCTTTCACTTAAGTCTGATCTATTGTTTAAGGGGTTATAGATCCAAACACATATTATATGTCATAAAAATGAATTAATTCATTCATTTTTGCATTACACATGATAAGTAACACATTATATAGTTTTCTACAACTTTGATTTTCAAGAGACTTTGAAAGACTACACATTTAACACTGTTTTAGCTCTATTTGAGGTCTATTAAGAAACACAATCATGAATATATTATCTTCTATGGAATTTAAAGTTATAAAAACATCTATATCATTTTAAAAACATATTTAGACACCTATATATAAACTTTGATAGGTTTTTGATAATTTCTAGAAAGATATATGAGTTTTTGTTTACTAAACCCTAGTTAAGGGTTTACACAGTCTTCCACAAACCTAAGATCAATAAATTAGAAAATATTGTGTTTTAATGACTAACACAATATATTTTTGGGTTTTTTTAATACCTGCATAATCTTTTATTACTCTAAAATTTTTATTTCAACTTTCATAATCATAAAAGTATGTAAAAATGTCCTATTTTCAGACTGTGCTAAACAAAAACTTCGTTTTTAGACCTGCCACTTTCTCAAGAACTTATATAGAACTATATGACCTGGTTTAAATTTTTTTTTTAACTTGAAAAAAATATCCTCACATCCATTTTACTCTTTCAATCACTCTTTTAGGTTTTATAATCTCTAAACAAATATAAAGTACCTTCTTATCTAGACTATCACATTTAGGGTTCTGCTACATATTTTTTAGTTCTTAGGACCATTATAGAAACATAAAAGAAGACTTAAAATTAAAAATAAAATGTTATCATGCATAAAATTAATTTTTAATTAATAAAAAATAATAATTAAATCATTCTTTTTATTTATTCACAATGCTAAAACCTATATTATAATTTTGTAAACCCTGCATACCATCCTGGACTCTACACCAAACCTAGAGACCTTCTTACCACCTCTCCTTCATTATTATATTTATTAATAGTTTCTTAATTGATTTATTTGAGCCTTATAATATCTTAATTAATGTTTAAACTTTGTCTCTTTTCTTTTTCATGTACCTTAAGTCTCTCAATAACCTATGACTTATCCAAAACATGCTTTTTTTAGCCTTCCAACCACGTTGGATGCTTTTAGATAGGTTTTAAGATATATTTATGTTAATTTAAAGGTTAAAACATATTTATATACATTAATAACCCTTAAAATGGAGAGTGTGTGTATTTAGAGCACTGAACCATAATAAATAGAAATGAAAGAGAGAAAAGGGTGGGATGAAATTGTATTAATTATATATATATATATATTAGATTTTGGGCATCTAATAATCCCAATACTAGAGTTTAAAACCCCAATTTATGTCTATTTAGATATTAGTTGATAATTTGAATCCTAACCCCATATTTGACTTCTCATTTTCTCTATATGTCACTGAGAGTCTATCCATAGTAGAGAAGATTGCAAGATAGATAGATAGGTAGTCATAAATTTGGTAGAGTGTGTTCCAATTCTAATAGAGTTTGTTTCCAAACCTAAATATTATAATATATCCAACCAAATGTATATAAAAATTTAACTATGAAGGTAATGAATGGAATATACCTTAATCTAATGTATTAAATAGGGGCTACTAAGAACTAGCTTGAGATATAACAAGAGAGTAAGGCATCGCTATCAAGGTAAATTTTCCTTACCAATAGTTAAATTTGATTTTATCATAGATAAATAAATATCTATCAAGGTAATATTTATAATAAATATCTTTATTATTAACCTACCTACTTACCTATGCCCTACCTGATAATGTAAAGGAAGATTACTTCCTGGTATATAGCTTCATTATTTTCCTACCTACTTGCTCTTTATTTAATACATTATTAGCTATCAAGGGAACTTGATCCATAATATATATATTAAATATATTTTTCCATACCTAATTATATATGTCCTTCCTAATCTATAGATTTTATATAGTCATTTTTTAGGTTTTGGTGTCTTCTAGATTGCTTGTTGGCATTTCTAGGCATCCTAGGTTTGTCAAAATTGAAGTTTATAAACAATTCACTTTGAATTAAATAAAAAGTGGGGTGATTGAGGAAACATAGGTCATATTAATGACCTATGAACATAAAATTATTACTCTATGTTAATTTCACTTTCTCATCATCCATAATCATTCCCTCATTGACCTTAATTATCCCTCATCATCTCTAATCATTATTTTATCTTACCTAATCACTCCTTCATTAACCATCACCATCCCTCACCATCCCTAATAACTCCCTCCTCATCCCTACTAATCCATAATCACTCTATCTTCATCCTTCCTCATCCCTAATCAGTCTATCACTGACCCTCACCATCCCTAGTTACTCCCTAATTATCCCTAATCACTCCCTCATTTATGCTCATCATCTATCATCATCCCTAATTAGTCCCTCATAAAACCTCATCATCCCTACTCATTCCATCCTTTTTCCTCCTCATCTATATTATTTAATCCTTATTTGAACCATATAATTATTAGATAAAATATCTAAGCCATATCTTGATTTTGAATATGCCTTATACTTAAATACCTAAGTCATATCTTGATCTTGAATATACCATACCTAACTTATTATACTTGAGTAATTCATACCTACTTTACCTACTTTAGTATACCTTACCTACATATCCTTATTACCCTATCTAATTGAGTATGCCTTACATACTTTAGTTACCTACTTTACTATTCCCTACCTACTTGAGTATGAGATGCTTGATAAAACACCTGAGCCATATATTTATCTTGAATACCCAATCTAATATTGACCATATATATCTTACTTGACCATATCTTTTATACATGATACCTAATTAAATATATGATTAAATACCCAATCCATATATTGAAAGGAGAGGGACATTATAACATATATAGAGAAAGGAATGAATATCAATGATCAACATAAGCATAAAGCCATTATATCCACCATAAAGGTATTAAACAAAGTGATTAATGATGAGGAGTGCTACGCACTTAACCATTAGCATTTATAGGGATATGTGTACCTGACTTGTGGCTTGCATAACCATTTTACATATTATTTTACATTTTCTATACATTCATATGCTTATTAGGTTTGTGTAGGGGTTATCCATGGCCTTGGTATACTATATATAGGAGGTAGGGTTAGTTGTTCATCATCATATTTGAGTATTCATTTTTATTACAAGCATTTGGGAGGTTTCCCTCTTGAAGTGTATTATATATTATTCATATTTTCTACTATATTTCCATATAATTATGATATATTTATATTATTTTTCTTATTTTGGAGAAGTAATATCATTCTAAGTGGTATTAGAGTGTCAATTTGGGCTATAATCAGGTTAAAAACCCTAGATATTTAAATTTGGATATATCTAAAAAATGGTTGCAAATTTATATGATTTTTTTTATTGTAGTTTATAAATAAATCAAGTAATATTCCATTAAAATTTCAGCTTATTTGGATATATTTTACAAAAGTTATATCTATTTTAGGGTTTTTAATAAATTCACTCCATAACTCACAATTTGTAGTATTTTTAAAATTTGATTACATTTTTGTAAATCTTATAAAAAAATAGTTTGGGTATATTATTTTATATTTTTAATTTGAGGATATCTTATTTAAAAAAATTCATGATCAAAGTTGGGTTAATGGGGTAAAATAAGGTTCACCATCAATCCTTCTTATGGCTAGTCCTAACACTCATGGATGGGAGAAAGGACAAGACACATCTAAAACTCCTTTAGGGGATGAAATGGAGTCTAAAACATCTGATATGATTTCTAAAATTTAGTCAAATCTACCTGGCTTGATGCAAAATGATGTGCAAGTCCAAACTCAAATGTCAGTAATGTAAGGGGAGCTTAATGGCATAAAGAATCAGTTGTAGTAGATCATGACAAAATTGGCTACTATGTCATCTCATTTACCACTCAAAAACCCTCCACTTTTTCCTTTTGGTCCTCCTCCTCTCAACACTAACACTACTAATGTATGGGTGAAATTGAATTTTCCAAAAGTGGAATTACAAAATTTTGATGGTAAGGATCCACTCACTTAGATCACTCAAATTGAAAATCTATTTGATCTACACCAAATTCTTAGATTTTAAAAGGTGTTCATGGCATCTCTCTATCTAGAACCCGATCCATTTATTTGGTATCAAAGGTTGTGTAGTCAAAAGAAGAAGACTAGTGCTCCTATTACATGGTTATTATTCTATGAGGAATGAATATCTCACTATTAGGATAATGTTTTTGAAAACTAATTTAACTAGTTAGCCAAACTATGATAAATAGGAATAGTGAAGGATTATATTCTATTTTATAATCTATCCTTATATGTGGAGGACATCACCAAGGAAAATCTGATTGACATTTTTTTGGGTGGACTAAAATATAACATTCAATTGGAGGTTCATCTATTTAACCCCACAACTATATCTGAAGCTATACCAAGGGCATGCCTAGTAGAATAAAAAAAGATGATAAAACATTATTTTTTCACTACTAGCAAGGAACACACCTTCCCAACTCTATCACTACCTCAACCTAGCATATAGACACTATAATAAAATAAGGATATGCATACCAAAGGTTTGTGTTATGGTTGTGATATAAAATGGAGAAAAGGCCATCGATGTGATGAGAAGAAGTTATTTTACATTAAAGGGGCTGATAGTGATAAAGAAGATGAGGAGGCATCTGGTGATGATTTTGAAGGATCTAAGGATGAAGCTATAAATTCTACACCTATTATCTCCTATCATGCCCTTGTAGGTATATATACTCCTCAAAATCTTAAGGTAGTGGGTTTCATTAAGAAATTGAAGGTCACAGTGTTGACTAACTCAGGCAGTATACATAATTTAATCAATAGTAAATTGGATGCTCATTTGAGTTGTTTCATCTACCCAGCTCCAACATTTTAAGTCATGATTGTAGATGATGTTACAATTAATTTCTTTGGAAAATGACATAGTATTAAGTTAGTAATGGGGGACTATTTTTTAGATTCTCTTATGTTTTCTATTCTTATGGGTGGGACTAACATTGTTTAGGAGTACAATGGCTCACCACATTGGGTAATATTAAGGTGAATTTACAAGAACTATTCATGCATTTTTATTTTGAAGGCAAGCTAGTGGAAATATGGGGATTAAGATATAAATATCCACAAGTGGTTAACTCACGTCATATGACCAAGAGATAAAAAATGATGATGAAGGATTTGTGGCATGATTATTTTCTATTTATGTTCAACAAAGGATTTTACCCATCCCAAGTTACAACAAATATTGGATGATAATTTGGTTATTTTTATGCCAAAAGGTCTTCCTCATATCCATTTCGATGACCATGCCATCAGACTCATTCTTGGAAGTACACCACCCAACATTAGACCATATAAATATCCTTATGCCTAAAAGAGTGAAATTTAAAAAATGGTACAAGAGTCATTGGAGGTAGGAACCATTAACCATATCTAAAGTGAATATTGTTCTCTAGTAGTCATGGTGTAAAAGAAGGATGAAACTTGGAGGATTTGCCTAGATTATAGAGAGCTTAATAATTTCACTATCAAAGACAAGTTTCCTATTCCTATAATTGATGATTTGTTAGATGAATTACATGGCACTATTTATTTTACCAAATTAGATATTTTCTCTATGTATCATCAAATATGGATATGAGAGGAGGACATTCCTAAAACAAATTTTCATACTCACAAAGGCCATTATGAATTTTTGGTCATTCTTTTTAGTCTCACCAATGCACCATCCACCATTCAAAGTTTCATGAATGTAATTTTTAGGCCATTTTTGAGAAAGTTTGTACTTGTATTTTTTCATGACATATTTATTTATAGCAAAAATGGGGAAGATCATTTGTAACATGTAAAACAAGTACTCTCAGTTATTGAGCAACATCAGTTGTATGATAAACCATCCAAATGTGCTTTTGGAGTCCAGGAAGTGGAATATTTGGGTCATATTATATCATATGAGGGAGTAAAAGTTGATCATCAAAAAAACCAAGCCATTATGGAGTGGTAGATTCCCAAGACACTTAAGAAATTAAGGGGGTTTCTAGGGCTATTGGTTATTATCATAGGTTTGTCAAACACCATGGTATTATTTCAACACCACTCACTTTAATTTTAAATAAAGACTCCTTCTAATGGATAGATATAACTACCAAGGCATTTGAATATCTGAAAATGGATCTATGCACCACCCTAGTATTGGCTACTCTATATTTTTCTAGATTTTTTTTGGTTGAATGTGATGCATCTAGATATGGTATGGGTGCAGTACTCATGTAAGAGGGTGGGCCCATTACCTTTTAAATTCATCAGTTTAAGGGTAAAAATCAGCTTAAACCCATCTATGAGAAAGAGATGATGGTTATTCTACATGCAATCAACCAATGGAGACCTTATCTATTGGGTCATCACTTTTAGGTAAAGATTGATCATGATAGCCTTAAATATTTTTTGTAACAATAGTTGTCCTTTGAAGAACAAAAAAAATGGGTGACAAAAATGTTAGGTTTTAATTTTTAAATAGTCTATAAGAAAGGAAAATAAATTGTTGTGGCTGATGCACTATCTAGGCTTGATGAACCAATTGAGGCATTTTTATGTGCCATGACCATTTGGAAGGTAGATTGGTTTAAAGAAGCAAGACTAGAATGGGAGAATGATAGTGCTAGCCATGCATTAATTAAAAATCTATAGTAGGATTTACATGGGATTGAAAAGTTTACATGAAAGGGGGATGCATTATGGTACAAAAATAGATTATATTTGTGTTAGAATTCTCTTCTCAAATAAAAAATCCTTCAAGAACTTCATGCATCTCCACTTGGTGGTCACTTAAGATTTTTGAAAATCAATCATAGAGTCAAGAAGGATTTTTTTTAGAAAGGACTCAATGGGGATGTATATAAATATGTGGTTGAATATATGGTATATCAATAAAAATAAAGGTTAAACCTTTAAAACCCTAGGTATTTTACATCCTTTATCCATCCCTATTCAATAATAGAAAGTGGTATTTATGGATTTCATTACTGGGTTACCATGATCTGAAGGTAGAAATGTTATCATGGTTATTGTGGATAGACTCAAAAAGTATGCTAATTTTTTTTTAAAAATTTATCTCAACCATTGGTGGCCAATATAGTAGCTTTTGTCTTTGTTAATATAGTTTAGAAATTACATGTTACTCCCAAGATTATTGTCAATGATCGAGATCTTATATTAACTAGTAATTTTTGGATAGAATTATTTGCATGTTTGGGAACCCAATTGGCTCATAGATCATCCTATCATCCTAAATATGATGGAAAAATTGATGTATCCAATAGGTGTCTATATGGGTAACTTCATTGCTTTATGTTAGATAAATAGGATAAATGGGTTTAGTGGCTGCTCTTGGCTGAATGGTGGTATAATACTGTAGTGCATATTTCATATAAAATGTCTCCTTTTATGGAATTATATGGATACTATCCTCCATCCCTCACTTCACCCTTAAAGGCCCACCCAAAGGTGTGTGTAGTGGAGGAACACATTCAACATCAACAAGAAGTCCTTTCTATTTTTCATGAAAATTTATCTTTGGCCTAGAATCACATGAAGCAATAGGTAGATCAACATAGGAGTGAGAGGCATTTTGAAATTGGTGATTGGGTCTTTGTTCACTTATAGCCACATAAGAAGATGTCCTTAAATAAATATAAAATTGATAAAAATATGTCTCTCAATTATTATGGCCCTTATCAAATCTTAGAAAAAATTGACAGTGTGGTCTACAAGCTAGAATTTCCTCCATCCACTTTCATTCATCTAGTATTTCATGTATCTTACCTTAAAAATATCTATGAGCATAAAGTTACCACTTAAAATAAGTTACCATAAGTAGATGAGTAAGGGAGGGTTATTATTTATCCTAAATTAGTCCTTCAAACATACATTAGGTAGCTACAGTCTAGAATGATTATAGAGTATCTGATCAAATGGAAGAATCTACCTTCTGAATATGCTACCTGGGAGGATGAATCCTTCATTCAAAAACATTTGAGTTTGATTAAATATTGAGGAAAACATTTTTTTGAAGGGGTGGGGAATGATACACCCTTATCCATTAGCATTTATATGGATATTTGTAGCCAACTTGTGGCTTTCATAACCCTTTTGCATATTATTTACATTTCTCTATGCATTCATATGCTTAGCAGGTTGGCCTATGGGTTTTCCATGGCATTGGTAAACTATATATAGGAGGTAAGGTTATTTTTTAATCATAATATTTGAGTATTCATTGTTATTACAAGCATTTTGGAGGTTTCCCCCTTGAAGTGGCTTATCTATTATTCATATATTCTACTATATTTCCATATCATTGTTACATATTTCTATTATTTTGCTTATTTGGAGATGTAATATCATTCCAAGGAGGAATGATAAAATAATGATAAGGGATGATGAGGGAAAATTAGGGAAGATGAGACAATTATTATGGATGATGATGGAAAATGAGGACTAATTTGGGAGTGTTTAGGGACAATGAGGGTTGATGAAGGTGTGACTAGAGACTATGAGGGATGATAAGGGAATGATTATAGATGATGAGGTTTGATGTGGTTTGATGAGGGAGTGATTAAGGATAATTATAAATAATTATGGATAATTATAGAGTACTTAAGGATATTGAGGGTTTAAACTCAATGACATATAGGTAAAATGAGAAGCCAACTATGGGGTTGGGATTATAATTCTCAGCTAGTCTCTAGTTATCCTTATCTATATATATAATTTGGATTATAAAATCTATAATTGGGATTCTTATATTACAAAATTATGTATATATATATGTGTATATATATATATATGTATATATATATGTATATATATATATGTATATATATATATATATATATGTATATATATATATATGTATATATATATATATATGTATATATATATATATATATATGTAAGTAATACAATTTCATCCCATACTTTGTGTGCTTTCCTATCTATTTATTTTAGCATAGGGCTCTAGACACACACTCTCTCCATTGTTTAGGCATGAATCACCATAGATCTATGTATACCAATACATAATTAAATGAGATATTTATGTTCCATATTTAAGTGAAAGAGTACAATTGAAATAAGGGTTTATTTGGTCTTTATTTGAGTGAGTAAAATATGTAATTGGAATATAATCCAATTGGGCATAAGTAACAAGCCACCACATCAACCATCAATGTATTGGAGGGAGTGATTAGGGATGATGAGGGATAAGTATGGAGTGACTAGGTATGATGAGAGAGTCATTAAGTATAATGAGGGATGGTGAGGGTCAATTAGGGGGTGACTAGGGATGATGAGAGATAAGGAGGGAGTGATTAGGGATTATGAGGGACGAGGAGGGAATGATTAGGGATGATAAACAAGTTATTAGAGATGATGATGTATGGTGAGGGTTAATAAAAGAGTGATTGGGGATGATGAGGGAGTGATGAGGGATGGTGAGGGTCAATAAGGGAGTGATCAAGGATGATTATTAATGAAGAAAGAGTGATTAGGTATTATGAAGAATGAGGAGGGATTGATTATGGATGATGAGGGATGGTGATGGTCAATGAATGAGTGATTAGGGATGATAAGGGAATGATTAAAGATGACTATAGATAGTGAAGGTCAATGAAGGAGTTATTAGGGATGATGAAGGATAATGAGGGAGTGATTAAGGATGATTATGGATGAGGAGGAAGTGGTTAGGGATGACAAGAAAGTGAAATTAACATGAAGTGGTCATTAACATGACCTATGTTCCCCAATCACACCAATTTGGCTTAAATTCAAATTGAGTGGTTTGTAAAGTTCAATTTTTACAAACTTATGACCCCTATAAATGCCTGCAATTAA
>JARHVA010009075.1:112500-147500 GCA_037957365.1 Torreya grandis | reverse complement strand
AAAAATCATGTTGAGACCTCCCTAATAGGGGTATTTTATCATATTAAACAATAACCTCTCACAGATTCATCTCTAATCACCTTGTAGCATCACAACTGCTAATTTGGCATATGTACCTATTAAGTTGGAAACTTTCACACTTAATAAAATTTTTAAAGAGCTAAAAGGCTAATAAAAATAAATTAAAAAACTAAATCAGATTAAATGCCTAGTTTAATTATCCATTTGAAATTAATGAATATCTAAAAAAGAAAATTCAAGAAAATCAATATATCCTAGCCTTTCCTCATTACCTTTATGAGTTCTCAAGCTCTTTAAAAAATATCCTAAAATATCTAATTTGAGAGCCATGCATAGTAATTGTAAATCATAATTACTTAACAACTATTAACTCTAATGGAGTTAGTATTAACTCACCTAGGTTTAAATTAAACCTATTAAAAGCCTAAACTCAACCTTGACTCACCTTGGGTGAGAGTTAATTCCTAAGGCTATAGATACAAGGCCATACATCTTTATTTTTAAGCTTGGATATTGTAGAGTTATTATGCAAGATTTGCTCCATAAGACTCATGAAATTAGTGTAACCATGCCCAAATATTAAGCCAAGTAACATAAAATACAAGGTGCCAAGGAGAGAAAGAGACAAGTAAGCTTCATTATCAAAGACTTATTGTTGCACAGGTTGAGCAAGCCATTCAACAAGCCATTTGGATCTCCCAAGGAAGGTAAAATACTTGTTTATTTTATTTTTTTGTTTTGATTTCATTTAGTTTTGTTACTTAAGCTCTCCTTAGTATCTAGGCTAGAGGTGTTAGGATTTTAGTATGTTTATTTCATTTATTTTATTAGACTAACATAAGACTAACCTCCCTTCTATGTCAAATTCCTAGTTCACATGTTGGCATGCCTAGTGGGACGACAATGAACCGCACCCCACAAAATTGATCCTAAGGCCTTTTAGAGCACTCTACTAATAATTTTCATGTAAAAATTTAAGATTGATGATCAAAATAGGTGAAAATTGATGTCCAAAAGATGTTTTTCTAGAAGTCACAAAGTTGCCCTGTGTAGTCACAATTTTGCTCTGTAGAATTATGATATTGGTACAATATCACCATTCACACTGTCATAGTTTTGTCTTATTTATTATGGTTTTATGCTTAGCTATCAAGGTCTATACTAACCATTTTATGCTTATAGGGAATCTATGATATTATAATATCATGACTCTGACAGTCCCAATATCTCTATACCATAACTTTGAAAGTTGTGATGTCCCCAATAAATTAGCGACATTAACTAAAGTTTCATGATATTGCATTTTAGCTGTTAGTGGTTAGGCTAACTATTTTGGGTTAAGTTATAATATTACTATTCTTATAGTAGTGATATTTCCTTTATTTCAAAAATTTTGTACTTAGATTAGAAATATTATATTTAATACTCTATTTTTATACAAGTTATGGTATTGTGCTAACAATCATGGTTTTACAGAGGTAGTTGAGGTATTGCTTTGTGTTCTACAATTTTACACTTTATAAAAAACTAGAAACCCAAGAGAAATATTTGGGAAGTTATATATTCATACATGATGTGCTTCTAACTACAAGGACCCTCTAACATATTTTACAGGACCCAAAGGCCACAAGGAGACATTTAAAACACTTCTAACTTACAAATTTTACATTTCAAATTGGTGTTTTAATAATATTTTTATTTAAATAATTTTTGTTTTATTTAAACCTTTCAATAAAAAAATGCCAAAGGGCCCAAAATTCATAGCACATTTCATTTGGTGTATTAAAATGAACTTTCACATTTGATAACATACTCTTAAGAGTTGTTTGTTTTACGCTTGTTTGTTTTTAGTAAAATGAGTGATTCATGTATGCTCTCCACCCATCCCATTTAGGGAACTTGGGTGACTAAAACCACACATTATTTTCCTTTATCACTTTAGTCTAAACATGTGAAAATAAATTTTCTAAGGTCCTTCCCAAATACGTATGGTTTTGGTGACCCCAAAATGACCATAAAGTCTTTTCACTTATCTTTATTTTCATGCATTTTAGCCTGTGATTAGGAGTTCATCACCTCCTCATAGGTTTTTAGGGAAGCATTGACCTGGGAATTCATCTCCCAACATCATTTCAACCCCACTCCATGGTGGGGTATATAAATTGAGATAGTGAATCGCTAGGATGGTAGTTTGAGTGGTTAAAATACCTCTGTTAGAGACTTCTACCTTTAGGACATATGATCAACTCAAACATCACACTACAATAAGCAAGAAATAGATGTATTAGTTTTGAAAAGGACAAGATCTTTTTGAAACAATCCAATTGATGTGGATCTAAATGATGTGATTTCATATCTAGTTTTAGCCACACTTGGGACCATTTATAAATGTGTGAAAATTGATAGTTTAGAATAACCCCACTTTATACTAACATATTGTTGATGTAGGGAAAGTATCTCAAAGTTCCATGTCATAATATAAACTCTTAAAAGAAGAGGGGACATAAAAATCCTACTTTTCATGCACTTTTACTTTTTGGATTAATAATTAAAATCCTCTCAAGAGTGAGTATATTGATAGAATTTGATAGTACTATGCAACCTTGTCAATTTTATTATTTAGGGCATTACACTTATGTTTTTGTGTCATTTTATCCTTTATTTCATGGTTTTGAGTCAATGTATATATTTTTGTCTATCTTACCATGTCAAAATGAGTGTTATTTATGCATCACTCCATTGTTTGAGTAAGTGCTACACCACCCATTTGACACCATACCTTTGCCTTAATATTGTTATCAACCTTTGTTTATGTGTGTCATTTTATTGAAAAAGATATCGTTACACTACCAAATTCATTTTGAATCTTGTGCCTTTAAGTTTTGAAACAAACCATTGGTCATATCTTTAGAGAGTGATAACATCATTATAATACTCAAATAGTTTCAAATACTTGTTTACCTTGTGTCCAAATTTTAAAACCAATACCATGTGTGCCTTTTGTATCTATACCTAATACCATTAGACTATTCCTTCTTGTCTAGCTTGTTTTTTATTTAAATTAGTCTAGTTTTCTAAGTCAAATTCAAAATAATTATAAGGTACCGATGTCCAAAAAATACCAATAAGGAAATAATTACCTTTTATTCCAAATGTGCCATAAATCTAATGATAGGGCCTTGTTTCACAAGTTCCCATTATTCAGCTAGGTTTGACTAGTCAATAATAATACCTTACTCAACCTCAACAAGCATAGTATTTAATCTGGATCCATATCATTCCATATCAGCCATAATTCACTCAAAACCAAGCCTATATACCTAATCCAAACCATAATATTTCACCTCAACATGTGTAATTCCAAAAATCACATCCTAAACTATAAATGCATATTCTTGGTCAATTTCCTAACTAAACCAACATTACATAACAAACTATGGCTCCATTATCCCCTAGTCAAGGTAATCCACCTTTGACTTCCCAGCTTCCACCTTAGGCCAATATTCCATCTAGTTTTAAAGTGTAATAACTTCAATAAATGAAGGATGCAATTGCCACCATTTCTCATACAATCTCAAACATGATTTTTTATTGGTAGATTTGACTCAAGAAAAATAGGTCTATGAATTTTTTGCAACCTATTTATAGTGATGGAGAGCAATTACTAGCCATTTCACTAATAGATTACTAGGTAAATAATTAGCCATTGTGTTTACCAAAAATTTACATGGTGAGATATATTACCATCTAGAGCTCTAGTGTGCACACACTTTAAAGGAGATCATTGACAAAAGTTTATTGATTGAAAAGTCTCTTAGTAATAAAGGGATTATCAAGCTTACTTCATAAAATAAAAATTAGTGTCAAAACTAATGAAATGGCCAAAATCAAAACCAAAACCAAGCCCAAGTGTAAGTGTTAGCACTATCCTAGGCCAACGAAAAATCCAAATAGTTTAATTGCAAAAAAAATGTTGTTTAAAATGGATTAACTAGGTCATGACATGTCCAAATGGTGCAAACACCATCTTCTTAGCTAATGTTGTAAATGAAAATTACTCCTCACCAATAACCTATTTAGTAAGCACAACCTAGACCATCTCAACAAGCACAACAACATTTGCCTTTGAAAAAATACCTCCTCCAAGGAGAAATGTGCCTACTCATCACATCTTTGATGACCTTGGATAACTTATTGAAGCTATGTTTGAAAACTAGCTGCCACTAATCTAATTAGTTAGCCAAAATTGAAAAACTATCCTAAGGGCATCCATTATCTAGATTGGTATAGATAAAATGAATTCTATGAATACCATTGGGTTAATGGGTATAATTTAAACTATTATGTGTAGATCAAGCATGTGATTGAAAATATGCTGGAAAATGGGGTGATAAAATTGGATAATAGATCATCTACATCCAATCAAAACTTGGGTATTTATCAAAACATTTTTCCACAAATATAAATAACAACTAATTTGGGAATAATAAAAAAAAAATATCAAAAATTGAGATCATAATAATAATACTAGAAATAATAATAACAATGTCAAATGAATGGATGGAACCAAGGCTAGAATGATACCAATACCCAGTAGAATTACCATATGACTACTCATGAATACAACAAAGTTGTAGGCCATATTACAAGAGGTTACATTTCCACCATCTCCATTAATCCAAGACCAAGTTTTAATCGAACAGGACCATTGCTAACCAATTATAACCAACCAACCTATGTTAGTGATCTTTCTTTGACTTGGGATTGTATATAGGTGTACCAATAAGTAGGGATTACTACTTTTATACCTTATATCAATAAATAATCATTTCCTTATGACCACATACAAGTGCACCAACAATAGATACTTATCCTATTTAGTCCCCCCCCCACCATCATTTGCTAACAATAATGGTCCTATATCTAATCTTATTATGTAATCATAATTTGATGGTCAGATATTACCATTCCCATACCATAGCCACTTTCCACTAAACCCATCCAACCCACTCTTATGTCTAGGAATAAGCCATATACTTATATATAATAAAAGACATTTGATATTATAGAACAACTTCAGAAGATACCCACACAAATTTTCATTTTAGATTTTTTACGTACATATACCATCCATAAGAACATCTTAACAAAGTTCCTAGGCTAATCCCAAGTTCCAAACAACATAATCCTAGACAAATTCCAAGATTTAATCAAACATCTAGCCTCAGGCCAATAATTACACTTCGACCAAAGTGATATGCCATCCCTTAGCCTTATCCATAATTATCCATTATAAATTGAATTTGTCATAATGTGACACAAAGTAATATGCATCCTCATAAACAATGGATCGATCCTAAATATTATGTCTCTAAATCTCATCAAGCATCTCAAATACATAACTTATCTCTAGCCAAAAATGATCACAATCAAGGTATATGATAATGAAGAGTGAGAATCACAATGAACCATCATCTTACAAGTTATCATTGGGAATTTAACCTATGATACACTCTTCCATGTGTTATACCTAGACCTATCATATAATTTGTTCTTGGATAGACCTTGAATACATGAAATTCATGTAATCTATTCAACATTACATTAGTGTCTAACGTTACTCATTTAGGTATGGATGTCACCATTCATAGAGATTTACATCCCTAAAAACATTGTAAGCATTTAGAGGCCTGGTACAAAAGCTATAAATACCATTTTGGCTTAGATCTAGTTCTTAAAAGGGATATGAGGAAACAAATTCTTATTGATTTACTAGAGTTCAATTGCATCGACCTAGATAGCCTTGATCCATCTTCCCATGTGGCACCTCCTAAAATGTCTAATCATTTTACCATCACAAAAATGGCCAAGGAGAATACTTGACCCATGATACATTCCACATTTCCAATATTCCACATAACCCCAATTTTTATGGAAGACCTAAAGGCAAACCACTTTACATGGAATGATAATGAAATTTCAAGGCCAAGCTGCATAGTCTTGAGCCTATAATTTTCACATTAGCCATTGGCTAAGAACATAACCCACTTGTAAATGATGAATCATGGTTATATAATGACAAACAACCTAACTATTATAAAAATCCCAAATACCCCATACCTAAAATAATTATAGAGAATCATGCCAATCAAGGAGGAGGCTTTGGGCTAAATCAATAGGGTATACTTGAGTCAATTTCCATCACTCGATAAAAAGGAACATATGGTCTCATATTTAAACCTCTTGGGGGTGACCACATGTATCTTATTTTTGTTACAATGTGAATGGCTAGTGATGATGATTCTAGTAATGAAGTAGATTATGATCACAACCTTTATGAAGAATTGGCTAATACCAATTTGTCTAACACCCATGCTATTTTTACTCTTACCCTAATTAATAGACACAGTCTGCTTCCTCTTTATCATCCTCAACTTATAGCCTTGGACCAATAAAAATCCATAGTGCCTATAGATGATTTTGAGAATGATGAGGCCTTTTATGATTTTCTAAGCCTAAAAGACAAAATTCTATTAGGAGACCACAATCAAGGGTTCTTGATCAAACTAGATCCTACAGCCTATTTTGGAGAATGGGTGAACACACTTAACAAAAAATAATTAAATAAAACATTGAGGTCCCAAAGTGAAAACCTCTTTGAGGTGTTTTTAGATGAGGGTAAAGGTAAATAGAAAGGCCATTCTTTTGGTGATTTTTTTTTTCAAGAACCATTAGATGGGGTGTTCACATTTCCTCAAACATAGCTCAGGAGACCACCAATGAAAAAACTAGCCTATGGGTTTGAATTTAGTTCAAAAGAACAACATGCCTTTGATAAAATAATCCAAGAGTTTCCAATAGTGTTTATCATGTGGCTATACTTACCATTGGGAGATTTTGATTCATCTTGCTTAGGAAAACTTGAAGATCTAATCCAAACATAAGACTTTGCCATTGTAGGAAAATTTAAATCTTTGCCAACTATTTTGGTGGATGATTTGATTATTCTTGTAGAATATATTTCAAAAGTTAACATCCATACTTTAGATAACCCAAAATGGATCAAGTTAGGTGCATCCCTCATTGAGGAGGAACATGACATCTTTACAATCCTTTTGAGGGAATTTATTGACATATTTTCTTGGACCTACTCCAATATGCCTGGTTTGGACCCCAACTTAGTTGTACATAACCTTATTGTATATCATGATGCCAAACTTGTGAAGTAAAAAATTCACAAAATGCATCCTTACATTGTTTTATTAGTAAAGAAAGAGTTACAAAAAATATTAGAACCAAGATGTATTCGATTGATTGACTATTCATATTTGATCTCAAATATTGTACCAATCAGTAAGAATCTAAAAAGAATTAAATTTTTTAATAATTTTAGAGATATAAACAAGGCTTGTCCCAAGGATGGCTTTCCTGTACCAAATATTGACATGATTATTGATTCCAAAGCAGGGTACAAAATGCTTTCACTGATGGATGAATTTTTAGGATACAACCAAATCTAGATTATGCCAGAAGACTGACATAAGTTAATGTTCACCACACCATAGGGAACATTTTGATATCAAGTTATGCCATTTGGTCTCAATAATGTTGGGGCCACATACCAAAGAGTTATGACCATCATATTTCATGATATAATGCACGACATTATTGAAGACTATGTCGATGAAATATTAGGTAAATCAAAGACCCATGTCGATCATCTATCCACACTATAAAATATATTTAAGAGGATTCATGAATATAAGGTTAGAATCAATCCTAAGAAGTGTGTTTTTGGTGTTATTTTAGGTAAATTTATAGGATTTATTATGCCCCATTGAGGCATTAAAATTAATCCATCCAAAGTACAAGCCATTATAGAGATTCCACCACCATCCAGTTTGAAGCATCTCTATAGTTTACAAGGCAAAATCTAATATATCAGACACTTAATTTATTATTTGGATGATAAATGCCATTAATTTACACACATAATAAAAAAAGGTGTCACATTTCACTGGGATGAATGATTTTATAAAGCCTTCCAATACCTCAAAGATTATTTGGCCAATCTGCCTACTTTTTTTCCACCTATTGAAAAAATCTATTCTTATTGTACTTTTTAGCCACAAAGAAATACCTAGGGTTAATATTAGATAAACATGATGATAATGGAAAATAACATGCCATGTACTATCTAATCTATACACTGGTTGTATATGAACATAATTATATGCCCATTGAAGAAGATTTTTTAGCTATGGTCTTTGTAGCATAGAAATTATAGCATTACATGTTAAATAACAAGATCAAAGGTATTTAAAAAATAGATCCACTAAATTATCTACTATCAAAAATATCTTTAAAATTTATCATGGCCAAATGGATTATGCTTTCAAGTGAGTTTTGAGATTTAATACATCAACTAGAAGGCTATCAAAGGATAAGTTCTTGTAGATCAGCTTGCTGAAGCACCCCTTGTAGATACCAAACATCTAAATTTTCAATTCTTAGATGATTCCATTATGATCATCATTGAAAACCATCTTAAGGAGTAACACTAGAAGCTATATTTTGATGGAACATTCATAACACATGGATCGAGGTTAGGCCTATTTTTTATTACACCATAGGGGAATCTCATCCCTAAATAATTTCATATTATCTTTCCTTGCACTAACAATATGGATGAATTAAAAACACTCATCATAGGGATTTTATAAGTAGTACAATGGAATATTCAACATCTCAAGGTTTATGGTGATTCTCAGTTAATCATCAATCAAGTTACAGACCACTTTTAGATGAAAGATGACAAGTTGGTGTCATACAAGGCCATGATTGACACTCTTAAATAGAATATTCATGATTTCCAATTTGAAAATATACCAAGGGTCAATAATAGAATAATAGATACTATAACCACCATTGGATCTTTTATTTGTCATCCAAATAAGGCAAAATACTACTAATTCTTTGTTAAAAATCTAATAGCATTTGCTCATGAATATTCAACCATTGTAATGATCTATGATATTTTTTGTTCCAAATATATATGGTATTTAAACATTTTTACTTACCTAAAGGACCACATTATGACACCAAAAATATCCCACAAATAAATTAAGGCCTTTACCCACCAAGATGCATAATATACCTTACTTGGACCAACCTTTTACCACCATATCTTTGATGAAACTCTACTTCATTGTTTAACTTTGGCAAAATCAATAATAAAATTATAGGAAGTTCATGTAGGAGTATGTGGAGCCCACACAAGTGGGGTCATCTTAGCCAAAAAATTCATACATACTAGTTATTATTGGCCAACTATGGATGTAGATGCAACTGCTTACATTAAAAGGTGCAAGAAATATCAAAGGCATGCCAATCTGATTCATGCCCCATCCAAAACACTCAAAAAAATGTTTACACCATGTCCATTTTCTACATGGGGCCTTGATTTCATTGGGAAGATTAACCCAACCTCATATGATGGCCATAAAAACATCCTCACCTCTATCAAATATTTCACTAAGTGGATTGAAGCTATACGCCTCACTTATATAATTAGAAAATTGTTTTCTAAATTCATCTTTAAACATCTCATCTACCATTATGGTATCCCATCTGATAATGATGGATCATTTAAGAATAAGGATATCAAGTCATTATGTACTGAGTATAACATTACTCAACAGTTATTTACCACCTATTACCCACATGGTAATGACCGAGTATAAGTATCCAACAAAACCTTTGCCAACATCCTTAAAAATATTGTCAATGATGCTAGTCATGATTGATACCTCCAAATATTTTGTTCCCTCTAAGTATACTACACTAATTACCTTATCCCAATTGGAGTTACTCCATATTTCCTAATTTATGAAACTGAGGCCATTCTTCCCATTGAGGTTGAGTTAATTTCTCTGTGCATCTCACTCAAACATGTCCTAAATGATGAAGAATACTGAGTAGCTCACCTTCAAGAGTTGGAGTTACTTGATGAGAAAAACCTAGATGCTATTAATAACCTTCCAGCATACCAAAATTGACTCCACAACCACTATAACCAATGGGTCAAGCACAATGAATTTGAACTTGGTGATCTTGTTGTCAAATAAAACCAAGAGAATACCATGGCTGAGAAGAAGCACAAGGTAAAGTTCAAACCAAATGGATAGGTCCATATATCATTATTGTAAACTATGGCTCTAGAACATACATGCTTACTACACTAAATGGGGATGAACTTGATGAGATGATAAACATTATACACCTCAAGCATTATTTTACTTGAGAGATCTGAAGCATTATTTATGAGGCCCATTTTTATTGTACCATAATATCAACATTATTCATTGTACCATATCATATACAATTCTACCATACCTTTCCTATCGAGCAGAGTTAATTTTACCCTCCCTACCCAACCCTTTTGACCTTGGTTTTGTTCTTTGGTTCTTTAGGAACCTTTAGTGAGGGAATTTAGATCAAGTTTTAGTAGTTTTTTTAGTATTCTAGACAAATGCCATATTTTGGACTAGTATGAGAGTAGTTTGGAAGTTGTATCTTTCATTCTTTATTTTATTCCACTTATGTACTATTAATTATAACCACCTTTGGGCAAATTAGAGTACCACCATCATGCTACTAATTATAATTGCCTATGGGAAAATCAGTATCATTGACCTCTACCTTTGTTTCCTAATTATAACTACCTATGGGAAAATTAGGAATAATACCTTTATCATTCCTTGAAGTACCACCTTGCCATTCCTATGTTATACAGTGCCATTTACCTTATTTACCTATTTTGATTGAGAACTTGGTAATACCTATTCAGATTCCTCCACTATAAGGTGGAACTATAGTGATTTGAGGTCCCATCTTGGGGCTATGTGAGCAGTGCTCGATTCATGTTGAGGTTAGCTCAGTCACCCTTTACCAAACTCTCATCATTTTGTGAGAAACCTAAGCCACACTAACTATTTTGTGAGTTGAACCATTTAGTATCTCATCATTTTCAATTGAGTTGAGATACTTAGAAAATTCCAAAAACATTTGAAACAGATCTAGAAAATCCTAAAAATCGACCAGTTCTTCACCTTAATGATTCTATTATTCCTATTTATATCACAAGAAACCACTTGTCATTTAGTTTCCCCATTCTTATTGGCCTAATGTCCCATGTTCTTGCCATTTTATAAAGCCATTCACACACTCCTCCATAACATCCATCATATTTTCTTATTATCATTTTTATTCTATCCCATTTCTTGAGAGAACTACATTTGTCCTAAATTTTATGTTGGACCTTACATCCATGAAACTATGTAGGAATCATCCACTTACCTAGTGCATCTAGAGTTAGCTTGACCAACCCCTTCCTTTTTTTCTATTCCCCCCATTTTGTTTATGTGTTTTGTTGTCTCTTATAGTCTAGGGGAAATGTTCGTCATCTTGTTTTTTCTCTATTTACACTAAAATTATGATTAACCATTGATGTGCGTGTTTATTTTTATTCTTGTTATTTTTTTATGCCTTTTTATTTCTTCATATATTTTCTTTTTGTTTATTTGTTGATTTTCTCATTTATTTACTTTCATTATTTTTCCTTTACTTAGTATACATGTGTTAATTGGGTGATTCCTTTCACATTATACGTAATTCCATTCATATTCATATGCCAATATTCTTATCAAGGTTTTTATCATTGGTGCATTATTTTTTATTATTTATTGGATCGTGTGTCAATAATTATGCATATTTTGGCTAAGTTCTCATGGTGTTTTATATCATGCTGCCTACCATCATGTGCGACAACAAAAATTAGCTTGATAAGTCTTACAAGTAATGTGTCCACGATATATCTCCTTGGCACCTAAAAAAATTCTTCATCTACCTAAACCATTTCATAATATAGAGTACTTAGATCACAAAATAATTTTAATAATTTATAGTTAGGACATGATTCTCCATACTAATATATTGTCCAATTTCATCTTTCTCCTATATACCAACTTACTCTTACATTGTGAGTAAGGATTCAATATGAAATCCCCATTATCCAATTTACCATCATATTACAATCATTTGGTCAATGATTATAACCACCTCTGTGAAAATAATTATATCTCATCCCACCCATGTACCCAATGATTATAAATGCATGTGGCTAAATCATTGTGTTTCAATCTATCAGGAGGTTAATGACTATAATCACTTTTAGGTAAATCATTATCTTTCTTATGCCCCACTACAACATGTTTTCATTGTGATAATGCTAATAACTCCCTTTGGTCAAACCATTATCTCTATCCATCCAACTGCAACATGTTTTTATCCTACCAATGATTATAACTACCTAGGGCATTTCATTATTTTCCATTTCATGATTATAACTACCTTTGGGAAAGTCATTCTCTTGTTAGCCTAATCCTATTTTCATTGACTATAACTACCTTTGGGCAACTCATTAACTTTTTTTACCACCTATGCCGATGATTATAATCACTTGTGGATAAATCAACCTATTTGTCTACCCAATTAGAGTAGCTTCATATGCTACTAATTATAACCCCTATGGGAAAATCAATGTTTTCCACCCAATTTTATCTTTTTAGTCCCATCATTTCCTCCTTTAAAGGGACTGATCACCAACCCTTTTACCAATCTCTCTCTCAAGGAGGCATCTACAGTTCATCCATTATAATTAAAGTCATAGGAATACATGACCTTTTCATTCTTTGAGAAGACATTACTATGTTTATAGCTTGCAATTCCTTCACAAATAAGGGCAAACTGTAGACACCTAAAACTAGCCACAACTAGACTTCAAACTAATTCCTACCAACCATTGTAAATTAAGCATATGAATAATTGAACATCCCAAATTTTCTTATGAATCATTCATAAAATCTCATAATAGTGTTTAGACATTCCTAATATAGGTATTGTATCATATGAAATAATAACCTCTCATAGATTCATCTCTAATCACCTTGTGGTATCACACCTATCAATTTGGCCTATGGACCTATTAAGTGAGGCACTTGCACACTTAATAAAATCTTGAAAGAGATAAAAGGCTAATCAAAATTAATTTACAAGGTAAAATAGATTAAATACCTAGTTGAATTATCCATTTGAAATTAATGAATATCTAAAAAAGGAAGTTCAAAAAAATCAAAATATCCTAGCCTTTCATCATTGCCTTTATGAGCTATCAAGCTCTTTGAAAATATCCTAAAATATCTAATTTGAGAGTCATGCCTAGTAATTTCAAATCATAATTACTTGACAATTACTACCTTTACTAGAGTTAGTATTAACTCACCTAGGTTTAGTTTGAACCCATTCAAATCCTAAACTCAACCTTGACTCACCTTGGGTGAGAGTCAATTGCTAAATATATAAATACAAGGCCATAGATCTTCATTTCTAATATTGGATATCATAGAGTTATTATGTAGGTTTTTATCCATAAGACTCATACAAGTAATGTTACCATGCCTAAATCTTAAGCCAATCAACATCAAAGCCAAGGTGCCAAGGAGAGAAGGAGCCAAGCAAACTTCATTGTCAAATAATTATTAATGCACAAGCTAAGAAAGTCATTCAATAAGCCATTTGGAGTTCCCAAAGAAGGTAAAATACTTCTTTATTTTAAGTTTTTGTTATGTTTTCATTTATTTTTTGTTAGCTAATCTCTCCTTAGTGTTTGGGCTAGAGGTTTAGGATTTTAGTGTGATGATTTCATTTATTTTGAGACTAACACAATAATAACCTCCCCTCTATGTCAAATTCCTAGTTCACACTAAAAAATACAAAATATCCAACAAACTAAAACTCTGCAACACAAAAATAATAAACCAAACAAGCCAGAAATAACTAAGCAACAAAATAGTTAATTTAGTAGCCCACTAAAGACCTGATTCCAAGTGTCCACCATATTATTCAAGATTATTTCCATGTGTTCCACATATTTTATTTTGAATCACCATATTTATCCTTAAACACTCCTTTAAATTTCGTACCCAATCTGCTCAGACCCTTGTCCTCTTTCCTCCTATTCAGAAACTACTGGAGCCCATCCATGCTCACCAAATAATTTTATATAGCCACTTTACTATAACAAACCAACATACTAATATTTTTCTTTATTATCTCATTCTCCTTCTCTAAACTTATAAATGTGTCCTCCACCTTATTCACCTCTAATAACACCTCCTTCAAGTCCTCTTTGCTATAGAAGTCACCACACTCCACTTTGTGATTCCTAATAGATAATGTCATTAATTTTTGGCCCTTCATGAACCATCTTAGAAAACCTTTATGTAGATCCATTTATTTGAAAATTACATTCACCTTATTTTCCTATTGAGTTCATATAAAATTAAATATAATTCAACAACCACCTTATTTTTCCATTTAGTAACATCTTCTGCCTTGTCTTTATTAAAATCAACAACACTTTGACCATTTAGAAGTTTCATCCATACAACCACTTCCTCAAAAATTTAAATTAAATATACTATCTTAACCTTACTATTATCCAAGACTTTACCACTCTAAAATATGGAGTTCCTCTTTTCCACCTCATAACCCTTAATTACAACAATATTAGGTTGCTTACCTTTACCAACACTTTTGAGAGTTTTATTAATCACCAAGTTTTCCATATTCTAAGTTTCACCAAATTAACCTCTCGATCCAATCCAACCTCCAAAAACTTAGAATATATGTATATCAAGAAGATGACATCTTGATACAAAAGAAATATCCTTTTTCCCATATTAAAATTCTCCATATAGTTTTCCAAATACTTCAAAATGAAAAACAATAAACCAATAGGAACATGGTAACTAAAATAGTTAATAAACACAAAATGAAAAGTGTGAACAACCTTTTACCTTACCTTTAGAGTTTTAAACTTCATAATTTGTTTATCCACTTCATCATAAGGATGTGGGAATGAATCTCACATGTAGCCTCATTGAAAATTAATGAGCTTCTCATCAGCCATCAAGAACCTCTCCTTATCCTCCTTATTATATTTGTTGGATTTAAAATATTTTAGTTCCTTCATTTTCATTCTCATAACTTGATAAATGAGCTCCTCCTTAACTTATATGCTAACCCATTTCATATTGACCACTTTGTCATTCCATCTATTTGAAAATTCCTCCAAAATATTTAGATTATACCCTTGAATTATCTAAATGAAATTTGATAACTCTATGTTATTTTTCAAACCATCCACTAAGGAAGGCTCCAACATAAAAAATTCACCACCCATATTCACTTGGATATTTTACACACCACCCATATTTACTTTAATAAAATATAGTCTAAAACTAATTATATACACCTAAATTCACCTGCCTACATTATTGTCACTAATATTCCTATTAGTTGACACTAATTTTCTCTAATCCAATTTATCTCACTAATTTATACCTATCCTAATCATTTATCTAATAACCTCCCATTCAATATTTCATCATCCACTAACCTTATTCATCCCTACCAATTTATTAATCTATCCTAATCCCCATTATCCTATCCTTATCCTATTTATCTATTATTTATGAATTTTAAATTCCCATGACCCCACCTAACCACCTAAATTAGCCTATCCCTTGGCTATCCTACACACATATTCCATAATATTCACCTAATCCCCATATAACCCCCTTATAATCCTAATTAACTCATAAGAAGGTTTCTAGACTCCTCTAAATCTAGAACCATCTCCAAACCTCCCTCTCGTCCCTAGAAGGCTCCACGTCTAGAGGCTTCCAAGGAAATTTAAACTCCTTGGATAATTTACAACCCTTATATCCCCTCATCTAACTTCAAATATCAACCCTTGATCTTTCCATCCATAATATATATAAGCAAGGCCACTCCTCCATTGGATCCATCTCCAAGCTTCATAACAAATCCATGTCAAAATAATCTATCATTCTCATATCAAATCCATGTCAATCTAATTATGAATCAAGAAATGAATCCATGCTAAATTCTCAATTAAATAAATCATCAAGCATCCTCATCATGCCATCATAATGCCAAAAATTTGAGTCAAAAAATCAATCATTTAAGCATAAATCTTAGAATGGAGTTGTAAAGAGGTAAGAATGTTCCTATTAGTCTAATTTGCCTCTTTTATCTATTCATATTGGTATCATTAGGTTTTAGGTTTTTATTACTAAGTTTAGTAATATTACATAAATCTAAAATTTGGTGCACACTAATAATAAATAAATAATATCTCTTCAAAGCCTTCCCACATTCCATTTTCCAATGATCATGCCACACCATAAAAACCATCATGAAAAGGTTATGATCACCACTTATTATCTCATGAGTGAAGCTATGACCAACATAATTATCATTATTATTCATTAAATTCCTTAACTCCCCCTTCTTAAACATGATGTGATCCCACATTAACAATTACAGTACACCTCACCTTAGGATAATATTAACCTTCCTACTTTCTATGACCATTAATAAGATGCCCAAAGGCTCTAATTGTGAGCCTCACTAAAAATATTTTAAAGGATAACATCAAAAAAATATTCCCTTCTAACCAATTTATTGAAAATTTTGGAAATCACCCCAAAATTTGCAAACCAATCTATAATTTGGTTCCCTTCCCTATAAACATGTTGATTAGAAACAATTTCTAAAGAACAAATGAAATTATGATCATCCTCCATCATATGTTCAATTTTCCAATTCACTTAATTTTTCATAGAAAGAAAATTAAATATGTTAATGGAATATCTTATTAAAAATTGATTCACACCTGCTTATTTATCTAGTTGTAAGCCCCAAAGTGTTTTCAATGCTTCTCTCCAATGATTGGTTTGAATACCCATTTTACCTACATAAGAAACCACTAATTCTCCCTTATTATCTTAGAGAATTCCCCCTTCCCCCTATAATCATAGATTCCCTTTTGATGCCTCGTTAAAATTTAGTTTGAACCATATTGGTTATGGGACATGCCATTTCACACTCTTCCTAAACTACACTCTAAGATCAACACTAGTTCCCCATCGTTACTCAACTACCAATTCCTAGTAATTTTAATCTCTTCTTCACTAAATTCATCCTTTTTGCTTTTTTTTACTACACAAACTTTTAAATCATCAAATATTTCATTTTATTCACCACCCTCTTACTCACTTTATTACAATCTCTAAAAAAATTATCATTCTTATCCTTCCAAAGACCCCATAAAATTGTAGGAAAGTCTAATTTCCATAGTCTCTATAGATATTTATTATTAAAAAGGGATTTTTATAAATTAAAAATCTCCATTAAAGAAGAATGATGAACCCAATAAGTCTAAAAATTATACAAGATACTTCCCCACACTTTAAAATCAAAAGGACACTCCATCATTAAATGCTTAACTTACTCGACCTCTTATTCACATAAGGGACATCTATTAATGAGAATCATACCTCTTTTTCATAATATTATCAATAGTAAGGATTTTATTTTAAACATTTGGCCAAATGGAAATATTTACTTTGGGGATAAACTCTTTAAACCACAAATTTCCACAAGGAAAACCAATAAAGATAAAATCTAACATTATATTATAATAATATTCAATGTTATAATTACCATCGAAAGAATCTATCCACATCAAATCATCTTATTTAAATAGGTTGGTAACATTAATCCCTTTGAGTAAAATATTAAAATCATTTATAAGGGTGTTGTATTCCCTATCCAAGTTCTCCACAAAAAATTTCCATTCTCTTCCTCTCTTAGAAACCTGAATGTAATCCTCCATTTTTAAGCCATACTTCCTTTGAATAGGTATACCAATCTAATGCCAAGGTTATAAATCCATGAAACGATGATATAAGGCCCAAGAATATTTCTAAAATATCAATTTATCACCATTACAAACCTTTCATTTAATTTTATTAAGAAAAATATTCCTACTAATTACTAAAAAATCCTAAAAATAAGAACATCTAATGAACTAATCTTCATAAAGGATATTCACCACTTATCTATATTATAAATATTTAGCTTATAGGATATTAGTCCATTGATTTGTCTCCTTTATGAACCTACAATCCATATTAGACACAAGGGCCTTATTCATAGTCTTCATCTTTCTAAGCCCAAACACATCAAATTTATTTGGTAGGCACACCTTATCCCACACTGCCAACATAAATCTATTTTTCTCTTCATTACCTACCCAAAAAGTCATTTTATGAGTCTTCTCAATATTTTCCACTATTATCTTTGGAATTTTGAATAAATACATTAAATAAATAAGAAAAATTTATAATTTATTTTTGATAAACATCAACTTGCCTATTTTTAGCAACCCAAGTTACACCTACTGAAGTAGATTGCTCAAATCTCATTCAAACCTAGACTAATATTGGATTGGTATACAAGCTATGGGATACCTATACATAGACCAAACATCTAGATTATGAGGTTAGCTCCTCTAATATATCTACTTTGAATTCTTTTCCTAAAATCTATTTTTGCTTTGTGGGTGAAAATATTTAGAAAGATAACTGAAAAGGAAATCCCATTCTAGTGATGGTGATACACCTATATTTCTAGTTCGTCCACTCAATTTGAACTCCAATTAACACTAATAAGTAATGCAAATAACTAAATAGTATAAATCCAAGGCACTCCTATGAAAATGTGTTCCACATAAAGGTTCTATCAAGTCATCAAAGCATGAGAGAAATGATGGAAGGCCTGATTTAAGGTACTAACTAGTTAATATTTCCACTATTAGCTTAGTCACTCAACATCAAACACTATATATGACCTGCATAGATGACATACTAGTAACTAGGTGAGATTAAGACCTACCAAGGTAGAAAATACTACCACATGTGAAAATTAAATTAACATAAAAAATCTAAACATATATCAATGAATCTAAAAATAGTCATTTTATTCACTTAAGAGGTTACAAAGCTTAATCTTTGTAGAGTTTCATCATGCCCAAGAGAGGGATCCTCAAAAAAGGCCTAAAAGCTTAAATATCTAAAACATGAGGAGAGAAAATAAGCCAATAAAATGGCATAAAAGAGAGAATAAATATTCATCCAATCATTATCTCAAGTATAACTAAATTACAAATAGTTAAAAATAGTCCTCAATCAAACTCTCCTTGAATGATGCTCTTGTATGAGCTATTTTGGCATTAAAAACAAGGTGGTGGGCCATAAGCGTATAACTACTTATTCCATGTATCATAAGAACAAGTTAAGTGAAACTCATTCTTTCACGAAGACTATTGAATATGTATTGACTTTTAGTCAAGGATCAATTATTTAGGGTGATAGTCATTTAAGATCAGTTAACTCATTCTTTAGCCCTCCTATGCATTGATTGCCACTTAAGACCAGTCATGCATGTATTTATACTTAAGATAAGTTAATGGATTGCTTATTAAATCTTAAGGATAATTTATGTGGCATTATTACTCCACATTAACTCTCATTAATATCCTTCTATGCCATTCTTCATTTTACTTGCTTGATCAAATAGGTTTACTAGGATAATTAGTCCTAGTAGCCTAACTTTTAGTACTTTATGGCCATGAAAACCCTGCATAAAACCTTGAGAACCTATGAAATAGTGACTTTTAGACTTGAATCAACATCCCATATCATAATATAGGTTCTTTTGGGTAAGAAAAACCTATAAACTTGTCAAACTAGTTATTTTGAATAAACTCATAGAGGAATTTATAGGCATGGTTTTGATCATATTATGGATTGATAAGGTAAAAAAGTTTCAAATTTCATTTTCCAATGATTGGAATCATCTTAAACTAACTTTACCTCTATTTTTGCACTTTTTTCTCAAAAAACTAATTTTCTACTATGTATGTATAGTTTCATACATCATGTTACCATTTCTAGGACCATATCTGAGTTTAATTCATGTTTCAATATTTTATATGTTGATTCATGGGGTTTTGAGTGCAAGAAACTTCACTCTTCTCATAACTAGTCTATAAGAGGGTTTAGGAGGTGAACCTTCTTCACAATGGTTAATAAATTATGGACCTCCAAAACAAAAATTATTTCCATGGATATTTATTAAATATAACCCTTAAACTTTCCTAAAAATCTTGGGTTCCCATTAAAAATGTGTGCAAAGATATATACATAAAGAAGTTGACTTTTAGGGTTCTTAATGCATTTTAGACCTACTTACAGTCTTAGTGTTGGTTCATAAAACTAAAGTCCTAAATAAACATAAATAATTAATTTATTTCAACTAAATCTATTTCCTAAAATCATTATAATAACATTTGATCAAAGTATCCTTATGGTGAAATATATGAGCATCCAAATAGGTGGTTCAAATGGGTGTCTAGACTACATAGTTTGAATTAGCTCCTTAAGGACCAAAACGAATTTTATTTTATTTATCTATACTTAAATTCAGATTGGTAAGACATTTTACATCCCCTCACATCCTTACAATAAGTAATCTTACATTATAGTGTCTAAAAGTGTCTTCATGTGGTGTAGGCCTTATAGGCCTAAACCAAGATTTTAGGCTTGTTTTGCCAAATTTGAGTGTTTGATGTCTGAGGTACCTTTATTATGATATGGGGGATACAAAACCATAATTATAATAAATATTATACCTTTTATTAACCTTTTTTTCATTTCAAATACTCAAACTACCCATAATTTTTTATCTTCTACCCTAGGGTTTCTTAGTAATTAAGCATGTGTAACCCCTATGGAAGGGTTTGGATATCTATCTTGTTTAACTTGAGATTACCTCTCATAAAATATGTTTCCATAAATTTATTACCCTTATATCTTCCTATCAGGTGATTTATGTGTTCAAATACCACTCAACACTCATGGATGACACCATTTGTACACAAGCCTATCTTAGCTTTCTATTTTTAAACTTGCCCTCAATGGAATTTAAATTGAAACTATGAATATTAAATTCATCAAAGATAAAATTAGGAAATTTAAAATAATATCTCATTGCTTCAAAACCTTTCATGAAGTCTCAATATCCTTGTCTACTCATCAAACCTTCATTTTGAGCACTTAGTCTCACTATGACTGCTTAACTAACTGTATGTGGTCTATGACAAAATAGTGACCACTTACACCATTAGTATGACCTTTATAATTCCATAGTAAGAATAAAATAGTTATATATATCATCTAAACCAAATTTTATAACTTAACTCCATCTTTAGATGCTCCAAATTCATATATTCCCTCAAAATTGTCCATAGGCATTGACTGTGTCTGTATTTTCCTTGGTTTGAACCATTCAAGATGTGTTCTCTGATCATTTCATGTTTACAGTAGTTCATATGAATTTTATAAAGGTTTTGAGACTCTGAGGAATCATATTTAAATGAACTCCACTTTATTAACACATCAACAGTCTTATTTCACTTCCATTGTGAAAGAGAGTTCTTTAAGGAACATACACTATAATTCATGCTTTGACTATGTTTTTTATGTCTAAAGACCATTTCACATTATAAAGAGGATTTAAAAAATCCCGTAAATATTTTTAAGGTTTTAATTTTCTTTAAATACCTCTTATATCTTCATGTCAAGAACACCAACTTGATTTATTTACTCTTTAACATATCAAAATACTAGTACTTGTAGGTTCCCTTGGCAAGCTTAACTAAGTTTTGACTTTGGCTTTAGGTGGTCATGAGACACATTGAATTTACTCTTTATGTTTTAGGATTTAATACTCCACATGCTTGAATTTATGATGATCTTTAATTTTGACTAAATTTCCAATTAGGCTTAGGGGCTCTTAAACAATCTTGCCATCCTCCATTAGGTTTGAAACTAAGTTTGCCCAAGATACATGCCTGTAGATGATTTGAGAAGGTTTTGACTAAATATATGAAATTTGTCCTTATTAAATCACTAATATATTATAACCCTATTAAACCTAGATATATTCTTAATTAATTTCAAGGTTACTTATTAAAAATAATCTCTCAATTCTCTTTTTGCCATTAAGACCCACTTCTTCCACAAGTCTCTTGTAGGTGTATTAGGATCATCAAATCAATCCTTAAGAATATCTTGACATGCCAAAATGGATTAGTATCTCCATCAATGGTCATAACCTATTTAAATAATCCATTAACCTATTAAAATCTTCTAATTAGGTTCAAAACATCTTTCATATCTCTATTAACACTTTAGCTTGAAAAATGGATGATCCTTGTATAGACCTAATTGTGTATATAATTTGATCCTTGTACAATCTGGGCATAGTTTTAGGTCTTAAAATTGATATAAATATACCTAAAAAATAAATAAAATGATCTTACCCTTACTTTAAGTTCTTTAATATCTCAATTATCTCTTCAAACATCCAAATCTCTCCTTGTTTGCATATTTAATCTCACCTCTTTCTAACATGGTTGTAGGTGGAGATTCCTTTGTTGGTTGTACAGACTATGTATAAGATTGGATGCTTGGATATCTTGATGAGGTAACCATAATGCCTATGGAATTCTCATATATTTATTTAATGATATCCATTAAGGTCAAAATATCATTTGAAACTACACTTACCTTGAAAGTTATTAATCATTGCTCTATCCACCCCTTGGCTTATGAGTGAGTATGCTTGAAGAAATGACTATAGGTGATATTTATCTTATAAAATTAACTCTATATAAAAAAAATGGTATTATTAATAATAAATTGTAATAAATATAGTGATAATAAGGGGTTATTAATATCTATTCACTTCAAAATATTCATTAAGGTATGAAGGTTAAGTCACTTTGCACTTGGTCCATCCCTTCTTTGCATGGCTATAGATAATGGTTTACTATGTGTATAGATGGAGACAGAAAGTGATATTTAAAAGTTTAAATATTATCTCATGAACCTATTATTAATTCAAAAATTAAAATGATATAGTTCAACCTTCTTTCATCTAGATATACATGCTTTCTTGTCTCTCCAAAATAGTACTCTCATGAAACAAATTTTAACTATATCTCCCTTAATCTTAATTCATAATGGATACATGGGATGGAAGTGGATGGAAGGTGATATGATGGTAATTGACATGGAAATGAGAATGGAGATGGAGTGATGAGCCTACAACAATGATGAGTGGTAGTGAGAAGATTATGTAAATGAATGAAACAAGAGGGGAGTGAAAATAACATGTGAAGTGAATGTTAAGACAATTATTAAGGGTATTAAGAAATCATAATCACGCCCTTAAAAAGATATAAAAATTTGGAGGATTTTAAAGGAGGTATACATAGTGCACAAGAAACCTACGATTATGATAATAACCTTAACATATGCTAACTTTCCTTAATATCTGCTAAACTAAGACACCATGAAGATATTGAGAGAAAATTGATGACTTATTTTCTATGATATCTATATGAATATTTGAGAATATTAAAATAATAACACATTAACGTGAAAGAGACATGCAAACCATGTCATGATGAATCTTGATAACCATGGATCAACCTTGGAACTGTATAATCTCTCCAAACTACCTATAGATGGTAGATTTGAATTATATAACTTATTTATATCCATGTATCCTAACACATGTGAAAATAACTTTAATACTATCATGAGAATGTGGATCATACTCCTACCAAGTTCCATAAACTTCCATTTTTCTATCATGATGCTCAGATGAGGAGAAATCTAAAAAACTTGGTTATTTGTTTGAATGAAGAAGGCATAGTGAGTGACTTATATTTTTAAGGATGGTTTATGAAAGAGAGAGAGAGAAAATGAGAAAAAATTACCAAATATTAAATCTCTCTTAAACCCTTTCCTCAGCCCAAAATTCTAGATCTTGATTTTTTCTCACATGGTCATACCATCTGCAAACTTGAAGGGCTCTCTTGATGTGCAAAGGAGATAGGTGGATGAAGAGAAATAGTTTTGAGCCTTTATGAGGTATTTTTTCCTTGAATCTTCTTTGGAAATCTTTTAATGACTCCACCTTTAAGTTAATGATCTTCATTATATGAAAAAGGCCATACTAATCTATACTCCATGAAAACACATGAAAAATGGTGTTTCTCTTACATATTATCCCAAATAAATCTTTAAAGCACCAATTTATGGAAACATGAAGAAGAGCATGATTTTTTTGCATACTAACACAAGAAATAATTATTTTTGAGATAAGGGTCCAAATTTGGCATGTGGGAACTCTTGGAGGAAAAAACAATGCTTTAACATGCATCAAGAGATAACTTCAAAGTATGAAACTTTTGACTTAAGTAAATGACATGACTATAAAGGTGTTTAAAGTCATTATAAATGATTTTTTGGATTTTTTACTCCAAATTTATCATTTAAAGGATCAAAAACCTCTCTTTTAGGCAAATACACATAGCTTCTCAAAGGAGATTTGTCACTGAATGTCATAAAAATCATATTATAGCCTTTTAAAAGGTTTGAAATAGAATCCTATGTATTTTGAACACAATTAAAATATTATAATCATATGCATACATTTCATACACTAAATTATGCTAAAGAATCTCATGATAATTTAAAATTGAGACAAGACCATGACAAGACATTGAAACTCACTCCCTTCATATGAAAATCAAAGACATCTTGATGATCAATCACATCATCTAAGGACAAAGGATAACTAAGAAATGAAAAGCTTTTTAGTGTAGGGGTTGGAATTTGGCCTTGACAAGCCAAATTTCCAACATTTTTGGTGACTCACAGGGGTTGAATAGCCTACTAGTCAAGAGAACTCATTGACTTTTTTGTGACAATGATAGTTTGAAACATGACAACATGGTTTTAATGACTCCTTTGGGCTGAAAAATATACTTTTTACTTTGTGACACCTCCTATGACTGAAACAAACAATAATAAATAATATAAACAACACAAAAAATACACTAAACTAAGAATCAAACATGATTAAGCTAAGGAAACAATAAAACAAGATAACATATTAATACTTGTGCTAATAACTTATTAAAATAAATTAAAATAACTAACCTAAAGTTAAACACTTTCTTCTAGGGTCAAATGGAAAACTTGATTGACCATTATGGCACCATGAAGTATGATTGTCACATATTAATAGCTCTTTCTTGTATATATCAACATTATCACATTAATGGACTCTTGGGGAAGTAGTTGGGCCTTATAATTCCAATTTTAGGTGCATGAATTATAGATGTGAGTATAATACCCTGTCATACTCCTCCCATATCCATCTTTTTGTCATCAACAATATCAATCATTTCTCAGTCATGAGCTGTTGATGGGCATGTTGGAAAAATCAAAGTTTGTCATGGATTTATGGATTAATGGTTGGATTATAATAAAGATGCATCTAATTTTATGACCTCTTGAGGCCATTTTAGTTCATTTCTAATTTCCAAGAGTGAAGGGACATGAAGATGGAGTGAGGAGTTGATATCATTGCTTGAAAATCTCAAATAAGTGATCTTCTAATAAGACAACTTTTTAGATTGGTATGATTGGAGAGATAACTCCTTATTTATTAATGGAAATACTTATCCCAACTTGAAATGAATCAGCTTCCAGTAAAGAGTAACCTAAATTGATGATATCAAACAAACTCATTAATTGGTTTTCACCAAGCTCAATTATGATTGGAGTTTCTACACTTTGAATAGTAGAAGGCATAAAATCAAGCATATCATGGTTTAATCATGATCATGAGGATTTAAAACTCAAATCAATATTTTTAATATGTTTCATCTTAAACATAAACTTGATGATCTAGTATGCTCTCAAAGTTAACTTTTTCCTCATCTTCATTGTCTGGTCGGTACTTGTCTTATGCCACTTTTTCAAGTTCTTGTGAACTATAATGATGAATGGAAACTACCATGTGACTAAATATTTCATGGAAACCATATTTTTCTTTCTCAATTGGCACCTCTTTCTATGGTGTCTCATATTGTATTTATAGCTCATCTTGTATCTAAAAAACCTCTTATAATTCATCCATTTTTGCATTCTAAAAAATTGAATCATAACCATCCTTGCCAAGGGGTATTACAATAGTTACCAAGGGGTATTAAAATGGTGATTTATTATTAATAATCATTCAATACACTCTCATATTCATTCATCTCAGCTAAACTTTCTTCCTTTACCTCACAAAGGAGAGGTTCCTTCTCAAGGATTGGCATGGTGGACCCCTAAAAATGTTCAAGAAGGTGAGTCAAATCCAATGGTGTTGCAATGGATGCTTGATTTTGATCATAGTGATGCTCAAATTTGATAACCATCACCTCCTCTCTCTATTGAAATTGTCCTTAAATAGAGTTACATGAATGGAAGGCCTTGGGATCTTGAGGAGGGAGGGGTAGAGGCTAAATGATTTCAAGATCATTCTTGAATTCGACACTTGGGCTTATGATTGATTGCTACAATTTTTTCCAATTTGGAAACTTGGATTTATAATCCTCTTTTATTGAAGGTATTTCAACTTGGGGCATGATTGGAAAAACTTCCTGTTGAGATGGAGTTATAATCCATGGATAGTGGCATGGGGTAGCAAGAGGTAGTGAATTTTGAGATTGTTAACCTAATTGTTCTTATTTCAAGGATAAAATTTCTTTAGAAATGATTTGGTTCATCCTCTTCATCTCTTGCAATTTATCATAAAAATTATGTGTGTTTTCTAAGGGTAGTGTATCTTGGAACTGATATGGCTCACATGGAGGATAAAAAGGTTCATAAGGGTTATCATAGGATTGGGATGATCCACCATACTAATAATAAGGTTATATATAGGGTTGGTGAGGCTCATCATAAGGCTGATATGGATCATGGTAGGACTGATAGGGGTGATGATGAGACGGATATAGATAATATTAGATCTAGGATGGGTCATAGGGCTATTAATAAGGAGAAGAATGATAATAATCTTCTCCATAACCCACCAAAAGACACAAAAAATAATAAACTATGAATAAGAGCTACCCTTTACCTTAGATATGAGGACCATATGAGTGTTTGAAACTAATTTTGAAGACCAATATGCTGCAAATGAATAATCTAATGGCTAGATCTATGTCCCATCAAGTATGATAGAACTATTATAAACCCAAGTTACACCATACTAAATTAGATTTCTTAGATCTCTTTCAAACCTAGACTAACATTGGATTGGTCTACAAGTTGTAGGATACTTGTACTTAGACCAAACATCTAGATTATGAGGCTATCTCCTCTAATATATCTACTTTGAATTTTTTACTAAAATATATTTTTTGATTTGGGGGTGAAAAGAGTTATAAAGATAAATAAAAAATAAATCCTATTCGAGTGATGGTGATACAACTATATTTCTGGTTCATCCACTCAATTTGAACTTTAACTAACAATAAAAAGTAATGCAAATCACTAAATTTTACAACTTTAAGGGACTCATATGCAAAAGTGTTTCACATAAAGGTTACATCACATGATCAAAGAATGAAGGGTAATGATGAAGGCCTAATTTAAATCACTAACCAATTAATATTTCCACTATTAGCTCAGTCACTTAACATCAAACACTATATATGACCTACATAAGATGACATACTAATAACTAGGTAAGATTAAGACCTGATAAGGGAGAAAATACTATCACATGTGAAAATAAAACTAATATAAACACACTAAACCTATATCAAGGAATATGAAAATAGTCATTTTATTCATTGAATAGGTTACAAATCTTAATCTTGGTAGCATTTCATCATGCCCAAGAGAGGGATTCTAAAAAAAGGACTAAAAACATAAATATATAAAACATGAGGAGATAAGAGAAGCCAAGAGAATGGCATATAGGAGAGAATAAATATTCATCCAATCATTAACTCAAGTACAAATCAATTTAAAATAGTTACTAATAGTCCTCCATCAAACTCTCCTTGATTGATGCTCTTGCATGAGCTGTTTTGGTGTTGGAAACAAGGTGGTGGGCCATCATAGGCATATAGTTACTTATCCTTCCTTTTATAATAATAAAAAGTTAATTTAAACTAATTATTGAATGAATACTATGGAATATGATTTGATTTTTAGTCAATGATCAATTATTTAGGGTGATAGTCACTTAAGACTAGTTAACTCATTCTTTAGCCCTTCTATGTATTGAATGCCACTTAAGACCACTTATGCATGTATTTACACTTAATAAAAGTGAATTTATTGATTATTAACTCTTAAGGATCAGTTATTTGGTGTTATTACTCCACATTAACTCTCATTAACAACCTTCCATGCCATTCTTAGACTTACTTGTTTGATCAAGTAGGTCTACTAGGCCAATTAGGCATAGTAGCCTAACTCTTAGTACTTGATGGACATGAAAAAACTAAATAAAACCTTAATAACCTATTAAATTGTGATTTTTAGAATTTAATAGACATCACATATCATAATATAGGACCTTTTGGGCAAGAAACACCTACAAACTTGTCAAATTGGGTGACTATGTCACCTTGTCCTTCACTTCTTGTAGACAGGATATTTTGAATGAAATCATATAGGAATTTATAGTAATTTTTTTGATCATTTTATGGATTGTTAAGGTAAAAAAAGTTCCAAAATTCATTCTTTAATGATTGGAAGCATCTTAGACTTCCTTGTACCTTTATTTCTACACTTTTTTCTCAGAAAACATATTTTCCTACCATGTTCCTATATTTATGTACACCACAATACCATTTTAAAGACCATATATAATTATAATTCATGTTTAAATAGTTTATAGGGTGATTTATGGGGTTTTATGTGCAATAAACTTTAGTTTTCTCAAAATTGGTCTATAATAGGGTTTAGGAGGTGGACTTTCTTAATGATGGTTATTAAAGTATGAACCTGAAAACCATAAATTATTGAAATGGATAATTATTACATATATCCATTAAATTTTTTAGAGAATATTGGGTTCCCATGCAAAATGTGTGCAAAGATACATACTTAGAGAAGTTGACTTGTAGGGTTCTAAATGCATTCTAGACCTGCTTATAGTCTTAGTAATGGTCCACAAACCTCAAATAATAAATAAACCTAAATAATTAATGTATTTAAATTAAATATTTGTCCTCAAATAATTTTAATATCATTTTTTCAAAGTCTCATTGTGGTGAAAGATATGACCATCCAAATAGGTAGTTCAAATGAGTGTCTAGATTGCATAGTTTGAATTAACTACTTAAGGACAAAAATTAATTTTATTATATATATATAATTAAATAAACCTTGGTAATAAATATTCCATAAACTCACATCTTATTATTAATTCATATTAAATTTTAATTTTTGAAAGTGTTTTCATGTGGTGTAGGCCTTATAGGCCTAAAATAGGATTTTAGGCCTGTTTTAACAAATTTGAGTGTTGGAGGTCTGAGGCACCTATAGGATGATACAAGGAATTAAAAACCATCATTAAAATTCTTATTATACCTAATATCAACCTTTTTTTCATCTTTAAGTGCTCAAACTACCCATAACTCCTTATCTCTCTACCCTAGGGTTTCTTGGCAATTAAGCCTGTGTAACCCCTATGGCTAGGTTTGGTGCTCTATCTTGTTTAACCTAATATTACATATCATAAAATACATTTCCATAATTATATAACCATTTTATATCAATATAATGTGAATATTTGTTTCAAATACCACTCAATTTTCATGGATGCTACCATTTGTACATAGGCGTGTATTAACATTCTCTTCTTAAACCTTCCCTCAAGGGTATTTAAATTTAAACCATGAATGTTACCTTCCTCAAAGATAAAATTAGGACCTTAAATAACGTATATAATTTATTCAAAACCTTTCATGAAGTCTCATTCTCCTTTTCTATTCATCAAACCTTTAATTTGAGCACCTAGTCTCACCATGACTGCTTAGTTGACTGTATATGGTATATGACAAAATAGAGACCAATTTAACCACCAATATGACCTTTATAATGTCATATTAATCTTAAAATATCTATTTATATCATCTAAACAAAATTTTAGAGATTAAATCCATCTGTAGATGCTCCAAAGTCATAAATTCCCTCAAAATTATCCATAGGCATTGACTATGACTGCATTTTCCTTAGTATTAACCATTCAAGTTATGTTCTCTGATCATTTCATGTTTTAAGTATAGATGTATGGATTTTATAAAGTTTTTAAGACCTTGATGCATCATCTTAAAATGATCTCCACTTCATTAACACACTGACAGTCTTATTTCACTTCTATTGCAAAAGAGAGTTCTTTAAGGAACACATATTGTAGTTCATGCTTTGATTATGCTTTTTGTGTCTAAACACCATTTCACATTATAAAAAGGATTTAAATAGTCCCTTAAATATGTTTTAGGTTTTAAATATCTTTAAATACCTCTTATATCTTCATTTCAAGAACTCCAACTTATTTTCTTTACTCTTTGACATAACATAATACTAGTACCTGTAGGTTCTCTTGACAAGGTTAACTGAGTTTTGACCATGGCTGTAGGTGGTCATGAGACACGTTGATTGTAATATCTATGTTTTATGATTTAATATTCCATATTATTGACTTTATAATGATCTTTAATGTTGACTAAATTTATAATTAGGATCAAGGGCTCTTAAACAATCTTGCCATCATCCATTAGGTTTGAAACTAGGTTTGCTCCAGAGATAGGCCTGTAGATGATTTGAGAAGGTTTTGACTGCATATACAAAATTTTCCCATATCAAATTACTAATCTATTATTAACCTCTTTAATATATATATATATATAATCTTAATTGAGTTCAAGGTTACTTCTTAAAATAATCTCTCTATTCTCTTTTTTCCATTAAGATCCACTTCTTCCACAAGTCACGTGTAGGTATATTATGATCATCAATGCAGTCCTTTTGACTATCTTGACATGCCAAAATGGATTAATATCTCACTTAATGGTCATAACCTATTAAAATAGTCTATTAACCTATTCAAATCTTCCAATTAGGTTCAAAATATGTTTCATATCTATATCAACACTTTAGCTTGAAAAATGGATGATCCTCATATAGGCCTAACTATTTATAGAATTTGATCCCTATACGGACTAGGCTTAATTTTAGGTCTTGAAAGTGATATAAATAGACCTATAAGGTCACTCAAATGATCTTACCCTTGATTTAATTTCTTCACTATCTCAATTCTCCCTTTAAACATCCAAATTTCTCCTTGTTTGCATCTTTAATCTCACCTCTTTCTAGCATGGCTATAGGTGGAGATTCCTTTATTGGTTGTATGGACTCTATGTAAGATTGAATGACTAGAGATAATGAAAAGTTCACCATAATGCCTATGTAATTCTAATACATTTATGTAATGATCTCCATTAAGGTCATAAGATCATTTGAAACTACACTTACCTTGAAAGTCCTTAATCATTGCTCTATCCACCTCTTGGCTTATGAGTGAGTATGCTTAAACAGATGACTGTAGCTGATACTTATATTATAAAATTAACTATAAATAAACTTAATGATATTGTTATAAATATATTAAAATAATCCTAGTTCTAATTAGGGGTTCTCAAGATCCATCACCTCAAAATCTTCATTAAGGTTTGAAGGTTAAGTCACTTTGCACTTGGTATATCCCTTCTTTACATGGTTGTAGGTAATGGTTGACTACGTGTATAGAATGAGATAGTAAGTGATCTTGGGAAGGTCAAGATATTGTCCATAAATCTATTATAAATTCATTAATAAAAAGATATAGTTCAACGTTACTTCATCTAGATATATATGCTTTCTTATCTCTCCAAAATAGTACTCTCATGAAACACATTTTGACTATATCTCCCTTAGCTAAAGGTGGATATTTTTCTCTATTTATCATTATTTTAAGGTTTACATACCACATTTTCATGACCATGATTATTCCAATAGTCATTGACTCTTCATTCACAATGGATACATGGGATGGAAGTGGATGGAAGGTGATATGATGGTAATTGACATGGAAATGAGGATGGAGATGAAGTGATGAGCCTACAACAGTGATGAGTGGTAGTGAGATGACTATGTAAAGGAATAAAACATGAGGGAGCTGAAAAGAACATCTAAAGTGCATGTAAAGACCATATTTAAGGGTCTTAATCAAGAATAATCACACCCTCAACAAGATATAATAGTTGAGAGGCTCTTAAAGGAGGTATACATAGTGAAAAATAAACCTAAGATTCTGCTAATAACCTTAACATATGCTAACTTTCCTTAATATCTACTAAATTGAGACTCCATGAAGATATTAAGAGAAAATTGATGAATTATTTTATATATTATCTTGAGGAATATTTGATAATTTTCAAATATGAACACATGAAAATTAAAAATACCTATAAACCGTGTCATGATGAATCTTGATAACCATGGATCAATCTTTAAACCATATAATATTTCCAAACTACCTACCAATTGTAGATTTACATTGTATGAATTATTGAGTTATATATAGCCTCACATGTGTGTAAATAATATTAATACTATCATGGGATGGTGTATCACACTATTACCAAGATGCACAAACTTCCATTTTTCTACCATGATGCTCAGATAAGGAGAAATCTCAAAAAATTGGTTGTTTGTTTGAATTGAGAAGGCATAGTGAGTGCCTTAGCTTGTTAAGGATGATTCATGAAAGATATAGATAAAAACTAAGAAAAAATTTCGAAAGTTTGAATCTCTCTTAGACCCCTTCCTTTGCCCAAAATTATATATCTTGATTTTCTCTCTCATGGCCATACCATCTACAAAATTGAAGGGCTCTCTTGATGTGCAAAAGAGATAGGTGGATGAAGAAAATTTATTTTGAGCCTATATGAGGTATTTTTTCCTTTAACATTATCTATAAATATTTTAATTAATCCACCTTCAATCTCATGATCTCTAATGTATGGAAAACATTGTACAAATCTGTATTCCTACATGAAAACACATGAAAACATGGCCTTTCTCTTGCATATTATCCAAAGTAAAGATTTGAAACACCAATTAAGCACAAATTTAATAATATAACTAGTTTTTTGACATACTAACATAAGAAATATGTCTTTTTTAGATCAAAAGGAGCTAAATTTGGCAAGTGGGAACTCTTGGAGAGCAACACAATGCTTTAGCTTGTATGAAGAGATAACTTTAAAGCATAATTTTTTTTTAATTAAGTAAATGAAATTAATATAAACTTTTTAAAATTAATTATAAATGATTTTGTGGCTTTTTTCATCCAAATTTATCATTTAAAGGCTCAAAAACATCTCTTTTAGGCAAAATACACATAACTTCTCAAAAGAAATTTGTCACTAAATGTCATAAAAAGCATATTATAGCTTTCTAAAAGGTTTGAAATAGAATACTATGTATTTTTAACACACTTTAAACGTTATAATCATATTCATACCTTTCATATACCAAATTATGCTAGAGAATCTCATGACAAGTTAAAACTGAGACAAGACCATGACAAGACATTGAAACTCACTCCATTCATATGACAATAAAAGACATCTTGATGATCAAGCACATCATATGAGGACCAAGGATAAATAGGACATGAATTTTTTTTAGTGCAGGGGTTGGCATTTAGCCTTGACAAGCCAAATTTCTAACATTTTTAGTGACTCATAGGGGTTGACTAGCCTGATGGTCTAGAGAACTCACTATTTTTAATGACAATGAAAGTTTGAAACATGAAAACTTGGTTTTGATGACTCCCTTATACTTAAAAATATACTTTATACTTTATGACACCTCCTATGACTAAAACAAACAATAAGACATTATAGAAACAACACAAGAAACACACAAAACTAAGAAGTAACCATAACTAACCTAAGGAAACAATAAAATAAGATAGTATATTTATTCTTGTGCTAATCAATTATTTAAATAAATTAAAATAACTAACCTGAAGTCAAACACTTTCCTCTAGGGTCAAATGGAAAACTTTATTGACCACTATGGCACCACGAAGTATGATTTCCACATCTTGGTCCATTGAATGCATAGTACCATGAACTACACTAGTTCTATCATGTATTTATCTACTCAACAAAAAATCACCCTACTATTTAGAAATAATATTCTCAAGCAATGGCTACATTTTGATAGGCAAGATTTTGGTGATAACCTTATATATCATATTGCATAGGTTGATGGGAAAAATATATTTAAAGTTTGAAATGCCATTCTTCATAGGTATCAAAATGATTATTGTATTACTAAGTTCCCATAGAAATTTTACTAATGAAAAGAAATCATCCACTATTTCCACCATGTACATCACAATAATATCCCAAAAGTGTTATAAGAAGGCTACTAGAAATTCATCTGGACTAGGCACCATATCCTTGTGAAGTAGAAAAAACAAATATGACTTATTTTAGTGTCATAGGGTCTTTCAATTTATTATTGTCTTCTTTATAAATAAGTATTGGAGTGTTATCAATGAATTCCTTCCCTAATAATTCATTCATCCCAATATTTGCAATAAATAAATTCTTAAAATACTACACAATTTCATCCTTAATCACTTGTGAATTTGATCTCCCTTCCACACTCTCTTTTGTAATCTCCATAATTTTGTTATTATTGCACATAAATTTGATACATTTAATTACGTAGTTGAATTTAACCCTAAAATATACATTAATGGTATTTTGGGGTTAACAATGTAGATATAGTTTAGGTCACGAGGATTGTAGACTATCTCTAAAACAGGATAATTATTTATGAAACTCAGATAGAGCATATACTAAATTTATTATGCTTAGATGCTAAAGATGGAAAGTTTATCTATACTAGATATTAAAATGATAATGAAAATAAGATATTTAATTAGTTCTTATGCTAATATAGATATGGATCTAGAACATGAAAAAATTAGACTAG
>JARHVA010009075.1:70000-107500 GCA_037957365.1 Torreya grandis | reverse complement strand
TATTAAAGATAAAACAAATAACTTACTTGTTTTACGATGTAATGTAGAACCAAGAATGGGTTTATAGCTTGTATTTACTCTTTTATTCTCTTCTTCTCTTCCACTTTTCCTTCCTTGTTCTCCAACCTCTTTATCTATTCTTAGCAGTAATGGTTCCATTTGATAAAATCATGAGTTCTATCGAGTGGACCTCACACTCTAACTCTCCACATATTCATGAACCATTTGACAACCAAACTCGACTAGGATAGAGTTTCCATTACAGAAACCCCTACCTCTTCATATAGGCTTCCCATTTATATGTAGGTTACCATGCATGCATTGAGAGACTTATAAAATAAAAAGAAACCATAAATCATCACTTTGCCAAGGTCAACCTACATAATCATGGTTGGGTAACTTGACCTTCATAGTGAAATTTAACATATACCTAATTTTTATGACTTATGTTACAATATTAAACATCAATCACTTTTAATTACCATGCCCTTGACCTAAGTCCTTTGACATATGGTTTGAGCTTATAAACATGTCCCAACAAGTTTAAGTCCTACTCCCTTGTGGAAATTAATAACATGAACCTATTCATTAGTTTTTTTGTTAGGAACTATATAAGTAAAGTAATTACTTCATTCCTATAATAGACTCTTTAAACATGGTGCTAGCCTTACCCATTCCTAATATTTCATTATGGTTTTAATGTGCAGACTTGAACTATTATTTAAGAGAGGATTTTAGAACTCATTCGAGGTCTCACAAATTTTTAGTTATATCTTAATGATCATTGAATTCTAATTTAGAGTGTATATTCAATGTTGGAATGAACCAAATTCACACTACAAAAGATATAATCATGAATAAATTCATGTGTAAGTACATATATGAGCTTAAACATGATAATTTAAAGTGACCATAAAATTATATAACTTAGATGTATCATGATCATAGAGGTGGATGCCCCCAATGTCATGGTGACGTGAGTAGAGTCAAAACCTAACGTCTAAAATTGTGTAGATCATGTATTTATGTATGAATGTATCAAACTCAAAATATATTGGAAACATATGTGTATATATAAAATACTAATATGCCATCTACCAACATATAATTGACAACATATATGCCAAAGAACTAATATGATATGCAAATGATAAACATAATTTTGGATTTTTGAATTTTTTTTTTTTTTGGTATTTTTGGAATATTTAAAACTAGAGAAGCTACCCTATGATTTCATCTAATGTATTCTCATAGGTATTTTCCCACTATGAACTTGGTGAAATAATTGGTGATACTTCCAAGAAGCATGTATAGGTACAATATCTATCAATGTAATATTTTTAATGTTTTGTGTATGTATAATAGGACTTTATGGTCATGAAGTAGAAATATTAGGAGTAGGGGTTTGTGGAACACATCACTAAATGGTATGTGGTTTATTTTGAAAAATAATAGTAGAAACATGTGTAGGTGTTCTAGATATCTGAATATGGTGTGTAGTTTAAAATATTTAAATTTAATTAAACTTGAAATTTAGTGGTATTGAAATAATCATCGTATGAAATAAAACCCATTGGAAATAAGAAATCTTGACTATAATAAACAAGTGGTAATGAAACTTCTATTTTTTCATTTTAAACATGTTATATTTCCTTTAAATTTACTGATATGCCATTACTTATATTTTTTTGTGTGGTATCTAAAGATATATTTACTTATTTGGAAAAGGATGTAAGCTTGCCTTGATGATCAAATGATATAAAACTATTGATTCTATCAACCATTTCTCCTATTGAGTGTAACTATGATTTTAAAAGAATAATATTGTAAGCCCTTAGATTATAAATAACCTAAAAAGTAATAAAACATTATTTTGAATAAAATGAAACTCTTAACTGAATTGATCTAATACTTGTTGGAATTGCATTAGTTTCATCCACGTGTTGAAACTTATTGTAAAGAGAGCTAAGAAATGACATACAACAAAAATTTGTATCTTGAAAGTCCATAACCTTGATATATTGTAAATTTATTTCCCTCAACTTGAATATTGATAGTAAAAGGGACTTGATATGAGAAATGGCTTGTCATTTTTTACTTTGTAACCACATTTCTAACATTGGATTTTTCAATGATTTCTTGGTTTTTGACTTATTTTGTTAGAAATCCTAGTTTAAATATTTGATGTGTTCATTGCCCTTTTTGTACCTTATTTTTATTTGTGGGTTATTTCTCTTTGACAAAATGTATCTTTGAATGTTTTGCATCAGTATTACCACTATATACTAAGCCTTGTCAATCATTATTATCAGATGCAAAGATAGGATGAGTTATGCCTTGGTAATGTTTCCCAATCCTTGACCATGATAACCAAAGTTTTATAAATATTTATTTCTAAAACTATACTATTTGGAGATCTGAGTATAATGATTGAGAGGTAAATCTATATCATTTTCTTGATCTAATTTTTATTTTTTAACCTTTTCTTGCTCTAAGTTTTATATTTTTAAAATTTTTGCTCTAAATTTTTCTCTAGTAACCATATTTGTTGTTTTGACATTTGTGGTTTAGGAGAGGTATTTATAATGTGAATGGTATTCTTAGTTGATGTATCAATGTTAGGAAAATCATTACCTTTGTGACTTTATATCTTGTTCTTTAATATAAAAAACCAATTTGTATGTTTCCCATGCATTATAGATATGCACAATAGTATTTATATTTATTGATAGGAGGTGGAGGAGGTAGTTTGATCACTTTGTCTTGAATACTTTCTCTTAGAATTTTACTTGGAACCTTAGTATCCTTTTGGTCACTTTTTGAAATAGTTGTTTTATATGTATGTTTTTGTAGTTTTTCATTTGGATGTGAAACATTATGGAACAAAATTGGTAGATGAAGATGTAAACACATGATTAAGACTACCATTTTTTAGATTATGAATGTAATTTGATTTTCCAACAATGTGAACTTTGAATTGAAATTATTTTCCCACTGTTATATTGACTTTATCATAAGGATGAATTGATATTTTAAGGCTTAAAAATCACAAACCCTAGGTACTTCAGATCGAACATGCATACATACACCATATACCATACCCCTTAAAGGCGTGATATCATGAAATTGGTTACAGGTATGGTATCTATCACCCTATTTAAGGTTAGGAGGAAGAGGCTCAATATTATTGCAACAAGATTGGTAAATAGAAGTTTGAATTTTATCTTAATTATGATCATTCTTTGATTTGGTTAATTTGAAATGATTCAATTTTGAACCCTGTATATCCTTAATGGATTGAATAATTCATGGAAAATAAAATGTAACAACTACCATTATGTATTGTATAATGAAGTAACTTTGATATGTATCCATATTGAACATGATTTTTGGAAAAGGTATAACTCTAATTTTTAACTTGTCAAATCTTGTTAAATTATAAATAGAGAATTAAAAAACCCTAAATCAATATTTAAGGTTTTACAGATAGAATATTTATTTCACCAAATATTTAACTCTAAAATCTAGATGTGGGGAATCTAGTGTTAAAGGGGTAGAGATAGCCTAGGGAATAATGATGGTAGACTATCTCTAGAGTAGGCCAATTATTTGTGAAGCCATATAGAATATATATTAAATTTATAATTTTGAGATGCTAAATATATATAGTAAAACTATGTTAGATATTTTAATGATAACAAAAACAAGATACTTAGCTACTTTTGATGCTTATAAAGATCTAGATTTAGAATATGCAAAAAGTATAGTGGATCTAGATTCTAGATCGATCACCTAATTCTATAAATTATACCTCTATAACTATAGATACTTATGTCAACAGAAGATGGTTGTATCAACACTATTATCTAACTTATATGGTAGTGTCTAATATGGAATACCTACTAAAACTAGATGTGACCACCTAGATACTTCTGGGTTCTATGTCACCTTCACGCTAGTGCATTTAGATCTAGATCTTAGACTATCACTCTTTGTCAAATAATATAAACTTAGTTCTTAATCTTCATAGTGGTTGTGTGAAAAATGGGTTAGTTGTCACATGGTGTATAGTTTACCCAAATACCCCTATGTTAATGATCACTACCTATATATCTAATAATTTGAATAGGGACTTAGACTTATGTAGTTATTACCTACACGTTGGTTTATGTGTGAATCATGTAATGTGTGATAAGTAAGTACAATAGTGACCTAGTTTATAACTTGGAAATATGAATTTTGGGTTTCTCCTTTAGTAATTCATATGTGAATATGTTATTGCTATGACTGATATGGAAATATGAGAAAGTATCTAATATTTTTTCACTTTAGTGCTTGATAGAATGTTTTTGGTAAGTTTATTTATGAGTTGGTAAGTTGTCTTGTGAGTTTCTAGGTGTTTATTAGGTGAATAATGAATGAGGATTGATCTTGTATTTATACCAATCTCTTTGGAGAATTTCTCACATTAAATCACTTAGGCCAACCATAATAATATTTTTTATTTGAAAATTGGATGACTTTAGGTTGCTAGAAACTTATGTTGGGTTAGGACACTTGTGTCAATATAGGAATCTAACTAGGATGCAAGTGTCCATGTAGTTTGAAAATAGGTTCAGGGCTATAACTTATAGATATGGAAGATAAGTAGGTTTATAACATTTTGGGTAAGATATAAGGTATGAGTCATTATAATAACATTGGTTGAACTAAGAGATAAGTAATTAGGCACATAGAGAAAGTGTATGTGAGCCTTTTGGTAGTGAGATAGGTCTAAAAGCTGAAGGTACATCCATGATATTTATTTTCCAAGTGTACAAAATAAGGATGCTATATATTTCAAAAATAGTGTCTACATTTCCCCCCTTTATTTAGTAATGAAATTGATGGTTTAAATGAGAATAAATGAATACCTAGGTGTGTATAACACACCTTGACTTTTATTAAGTCCAACTTTAGTGATTTACTAATGACTAACCTACAACCAATAGCATGCTATAATATATAATTAGTACATATAATCTAAAATTAAAATCATTGAAATTATTGAAATTGAAGAGAGCATGCTTTAAGAGTACACGTATGTATCAATGTAATTGTCTTACCTTTTGGAAATTTGATTTGAAAATATATATCATTATGAATGACTAAAATTGAGATTAGGACAAATATAAAATCTTTAAAGTGCATATATATAAATATATTGAGAGAGATTGGAGGATACATGCTCCCAACCTTGGTTAAAATATGAGTTACCACTCGAAAATTGAGATTAGCTCAATTGTACAACCCAATAATACTTATAACCTGGTGAGTATGAGTGAACCAAGTCAATTCATACTATAAAAATGGTGAGGCTAGATGATGTAGTAAACTCCAACCTATAAACTTGGCAAGATTGAGTGATTTAATCACTTAGACCATACCAAAATTGAACCTACTATTGTAGTATATTGGCTCAATACAATCCATAAAAGTCCAATTTGGTGGGTGATGATAGTCCCTAAAAGTGTTTGAAATCTGAATCTAATTTGATTTTGTAATATTTTGTGCACATTACCTAACATATGCACCTTAGATATGTCTCATGCTAAAATTATGTATAACAATGGTACAAATATACATAATTATATCATAAATGTGTATTTGAATCATATAACTATGACTTTGGCCAATTTGAAACTATGTAAGTATGAAGAACATGTTTCCAAAACATACCTCACTATAATTTAAAAAAAAACTGGTGTAAGTGTGGAGCACACATTTTCAAAACATTTCCCCACTATAATATGAATTTTATAAATAGTGTAAGTGTGGAGAACATGTTTCCAAAAATTTCCCCCTACTACAATCTGAATCTAAGAATTAGTGTAAGTGATAATGTGGAAAAATCTAAAAATTGATATAAGTGTCAATGTGGAGAACATGTTTTGAAAATATAACCCCATTATAACCTGGGTATGATTCATATTAAATAATTATGGAGAACATGTTTCTAAACATGCGCCCACTGAATCTAAAAATGTGACAAATATGGAGAACAAGTTTTTAAAACATGCCCCCACTGCACTCTGAATCTATGAATAAAACATGGAATTCATTCCTTTATATCATAACCCAAATGATATACCACCCCTTTTAAGGTTAGGGGAATAATCAACTAGTAGTTACCTTACCACAAATATAAACATGTAAACTATGAATGTACCATGTAGCATATAGAGGGAACATGTATAGGTCAATATATGATTGAATCATAAATAATGCTATCACATCAAGTCTTGAGATGCACGATGTAGATCATGGTAATTTATATATATTAATAGTACAAGATTAATGAGAAATAAAGAACACACATAAGAGAATTTAAAATGAAATAAAAATATAAAGGTCCAAGGAGATCACAAACAAGGGGAATGTTCTTATGCTACACAAATGAAGGGGCATGACTTAGTCAAATGTCCATAAAGCAAATAATGACATATTAAAATGTCTACATATAATAAACAATCACATATTTAAATGTCAAAGAGGAAAATAGAGGTATGGGGGATGCAAACAATAGAGAATATTTAAATACTAAAATAATTAATATAATAACAAAGCAAGACACTCAAGGAAGTGCATAAATGAAATCATAAACAACTAGAATAAACATATCATACTAGTCCTTGGTTACGTGTGTTAGTAAAAATAAAGATATAATCATAAATAAAGACATGTGTAAGTACATATATGAGCTCAAACATGATAATGTAAAGTGACCATAGAATTATATAACTTGGATGTATCATGATCATAGAGGTGGATGGTCCAAAGTCTTAGTGACATGAGTAAAAGGAAAAATCAACATTCAAAAGTGCACAGAGCATGTATCTATTTAATTCTAAATTTAATATGGATCATACTTTAGTGGTTAGGGTTAAGGATATAGAAATGATAGGGCATAAAGGTGAATATTAGATTTACATTAGGCCAATTAATGTATTGAAATCAAATATACCATATCCTAAATTTGTAAAGTTAAGATAGCCTATTAATGTAAAGTACAACTATGTTAGATATACAAATAACATAAAATAAATAAATTATCTATTTTTAATGTTAATACAATGTTGTATTTGGTATAGGAAAGAAGAAAATAAGAAGAAATTTCTAGAATAGTTATCAGATTCTAGATCTAGTGTCTCTAGCTCTCTAAACACTTATGTTAGCCTAGAACAATTACATCAATAATAGTGTCTAGGGTTGACACTATTTTCCTATATATAATACTTGTTAAAACAAGATGTGACCACCTATATTATTTTAGGTTTAGTTTCACCTTTTCTTTGGTTCATTTAGATCTGGGTCATTTACTATCATTCCTTGTGAAATGGTAAAAACCCTAGCTTTGCATCTTTAATGTAACCTTGGGGGAAAATGGGTGAGTGGGCACATGGTGTGGATATTACTTACAATGGCCCCTCTATAAAATGGAACTACTTAAATAACTAATACTCTAGAAGAGGGCCTTAGACTCATGTTGTTCTCCCCTATGTTTTAGATTGTGTGTGAATCATAAAAATGTGTAAAGTACAACTGTGACCTAACTTGTAACTTGGAAAATATGACCTTGTGAATTATCATTTAGTACTTTAGACCTATATTTGGGCTATTATTTTGACTAATATTAGATAATGTAGAATAGGAAATCTTTTAGTTACTTGAGTGCTCTTTTGGTCTGATTTTAGGTGAGGAATGAATGAGGGTTGATATTATATTTATACCAATCCTAGTGGGAGATAACTCATATTAAAGAACTTAGGGTGAACATTGTAATATGTTTCATTTTTAAATTGGATGATATTATGGTAGTGGATATTTGCATTGGGATAAGATAATAACATCGATGATACTATCTAACCTAGATGTTAGGAGAAGGAGAGCAAGCATAGGCTTATAACTTGTAGAGGTGTAAAATAAGTACATTTTAAGTATTTTGGGAAATATAGGATGTATTTTTCATCAATATAAATTTGGTTATATTTATATATAGGCTAAGGGACACAAGATAGAGTAGATACGAGGCTTACAAAAGCAAGGCATGTGTAGAACTAAAAGGAACATCTAGGGTCATGATTTTTCCAAGTGTATAATACTAAGGTGATACATAGTCACAAAATATAATCTATATTACACCCCCTCTCTCCTCCCCCCCCCCCCCCCCCCCCCCCCCCCCCGCCCCGCCCGCCCCCACCACTTTAATATACTAATGGAATTACTTATTTAAAGGAAAGTAATAAGTACATAGGTGTGTATGCACACCTTATCTTTGCTTGAGTCAAATTTTAGTGTTTTGTGAGAGCTGAGTTTGAGTGCTTTGATGGAGCTAGGTTCAAGTGCTTTGTTGGTGAATTAATTGAAACCAAAATCATGTTATATTGTATAATTAGTGAATATAATTTTGGTTAAAATTACTTTAAATAGATTCAAATTAAAATAGCAAGTTTTAGAAGTACACCTATGTAATTGCCTTGCCTATTGTCAAATTATTTATACAAAATATATATCATTATAAGGTTTTGAAATTGATATTAGGATAAATATAAATAATTATTTAAATTTAATTTATCCAAATATATGTATGTATGTATGTATATATATGTGTTGTATACACACACACATACATATAGATACACATATATATACATACATACATACATATCCTTAGATATATGAACTTATATATATATATATATATATATATATATAGAGAGAGAGAGAGAGAGAGAGAGAGAGAGAGAGAGAGAGAGGCAAACATGAGTTACCACTTGGCAGTTAAGTTTATCTCAACCATAAAACCCAATGATACTTGTAGCCTAATGAGTTTAAATGATAAATTCAAAACTAAAAACTTGACAAGATTGAGTGATTTAATCACCCCAGTCCTATACTATAGTATATTAGCTCGCTAAAGTCCATTGGGTATCAATACATGCAATACTTTTAGAATCTGAGATTTGATTTGGATTTTGAAATATTAGGCACATGTTTCATAGAATATGCACCGTATATTTGTCTCACGATGAAACTATATTTAAAAATGGTATCATGTATAGGATTCTACCATAAATGTGTATCAAAATCATATAACTGTGTGCTTTGGCCAATTTGGAAAACTTTATAAGTGTGGAGGACATGCTTCCAAATCGTTTCCCCATTACATATGGAGAAATATGAACTAATATAACTAATAATGTGGAGGAAACGTTTCCAAAACATGCCCCCACTATAAACTAGAGATGCTTAAAACTGAGTAGGTATAGAGAATACGCTTCTAAACCATGCCTCCACTGAATTTATGAATTATAAGTACCATAATAAATGAATGTGGAGGAAATTATTAAAAATCATGCCCCCACTTAATATAAAATTATGAATGTGTGAAATCCATGTCCATATAACATGCCCCCACTAAATCTTCAAACTAGTGTAAGTATTATATACTATGTGAGTGTGGAGAACATGTTTCCAAAGAATGCCCATAGTGTAATCTAGAAATTATTAAAAATGTGAAATCCATGTCACCATGACATTCCCCCACTTATATTCCCCCATTTGATGTGAGGGAAATATAGTAATTGGAAATTATCTCACCTCAAAAGGGTAAGACAATTATAAATTTGTGAATGTAACCATGTAGTATATATAAGGAAATATGTCTAGGTAGATGTAACATTGAAACACAAAACCAATTTGATTATAAGTAGGCCTAAGATTCATTATTAATATCATGACAACATCTAGAGATTAATTAAATAATATAAACAAGGAAATAATCACATGCACAAGATCACTCAAAATCAAGTCAAAAGGCAATGGTCCAAGGAAACTACAAACAAGGGGCTTGTTCAAATGCCAAAAAATTGAATAGAAATTACTTATTTAAATATACATAAATTAAATAATGACATTCAAATTTTCAAGAATTAAATGACATATTAAAATGTACATGAAGGAAATCATAGGCACAGGAGCCACATACAATGGAGCATATTCAAATGATTGAAAAAGTAAGACAGTAGAAAGGCAAAACACTCAAGAAAGTGTGTAAAAGAAAATCATAAGAAACCATCATAAAAATATCATAGTGGCTCATGGGTCGAATGTCTTAGTAAAAAACTTTAAGTACATAACATATAAATTATCCTTTATAATTTATAATAATGAATAATAGGCATGTGTAAGTACATATGTAAACTTAAACATGATATTGTAGAGTGATCATTGAATCATATAACCTATGTATATCAAGATCATAGAAGATGGATGCCCTCAACATCTTGATGATATGAGTAGAGGGAAATCCCAATACCCATAAGTGTATCATATAAATATGTATGACTATGTATGTGTATGTAGTTTTAAAATGATATGCTAGTCCTCAACATGGAACTAACACATAGATGTCAAAGAACCAATAAAACATGTAGGTGCTGAAAATGTTTATGGATTTTTGAATGTTTTTTTATTTTTTTAGTATTTTAGGAAGAGAGAAGATCATTATATTATCTCATCCAAATTATGATCATAGGTATCTCCCCACTTAGAACCTGGTACAAGAAACCAGTGGTACTACCAAGGATCATGTATAGGTTTAATATCTATCACTATAGTATTTGTGATGTTTAACATATATAATGGGACTTTGGGGTTGTGAAGTAATAATAGAATGAATATATGTTCTTATAACCCATCTCTATGTATTATAAAGTTTATTAATAATAATAATAGTAGGATCATGTTTAGGTGTTTTGAATATCTGAATATGGTGCATAGAAGATAAGGATTTTGTGGAACCCACTGTCTATCTCTATTGTAAAGGTCTCTCAGGTACTAGTGACCTAGTAAAAGGGATTGTTTGTTTCTTACACTTTTATGGTGGATTATACTTAACAACATTAACAATTAATTGGTTGGGTATTGATTTATCTTATTCAAAAGGATACTCATATAGAAAACTATAAATTGTAATTACCCAATTGGCATGAATGCACTCAACACACCCATGCACTATAAAAGGTAATGATTGAAGAGTGTGTATCCAAGGTCATCCTAACAACATGTCAAAGACACGTGTATAAGTTATAATTGAGAAATTAGTAACCAAATGTGTAGGATCTATTTGTAAAGGTAGATCAATCTCACCAAGAACCTTTTGGGAGGTCTCATCAAATGCTATGATTGATCTAGTAAAGGGTTGTAAGTTGTGATGAGTATAACCCAAATACATAAGTAATATCATGGTGCAAACATTTTCTCTTACACCATTATCAATCACAACACTATGTATGGGGTGATTATCAAGGTATACTTGAATGAATATAGAATCAAGATCAAAGTCATCATCCTTAATTTCACTATCATAAAAGGAAATAACAAGTTTATGAACCATGAGGTATATATCTCATGTAAGTAATAATAACCCCATCTAGTGGGTGTCCATAATATAATGGAGGAGGATGTGCACTATATGCCATTTAAATTTTTTGTTCCTTTTTGGAATGGTATTTCAAAGGATTATTATATATTTTTTATTTATAGTTGTCACTAGGTTGTGAACTTGATTCCTTTATAAAATCATCAAATGTAATGTATTGGTCATCGATAAGGTCATAAATCTTATGCTTAAGGTAAAAAATCTATTCATAGAATGCCCATGTCTTTGGTGATAGTCACAATAAGCATTTTCATCATATCCTTTGGGTAGAGGTCTATTTACATCAACCTATATAAGAGGAAGGAAAGAAATAAGATGACACTCTAACAACCACAAGAGTAATGAAATAAGAGGTTTAAGTAAATGTGTAAATTATCTCCTTAGTGCATTAGACAGGATAAAATAATTAGGATTTTGTGTAATTATGTTAACCATGGTGGTTTTTTCCTTTTTAGGCTCTAAAATTTTTACCTTATAACTTGGTTTAATTGTAAATTTTGTCCTAGAATGTAGATATAGTTGGTGTATTTTCTACATACTTGAGCTTATTCAGAGAAATAATATTTATTTCATGGTCTTGTGAAACATGGCATAAGTCATCAAAATATTGAAACTTTTTAAAAATAATGGAATTATTTAAAGGAGATAGTAAACTTTGCTTGAACATGTCTTGTAACTCTTTGTCTACCATATGATTGGTCATTTTGGCTAACATTGTCTTGTATCTCAAGTCATATTTATTGACTAGTTCATTATTTAATCTTTTCAATTTGAGAATAGGAAACCTTTTTGATAATTTTAATAGAAAAGTGTGCCAACAACTGATATGCAAGAGGTTTGAATTCTTTCACAAATTAGAGAGGTAAGTCATAAAACCACCTCAAAGCATAGTTCTTGAGGCTCCTTGGAAATAATTTGGTCAAAAGTGTATCATTTGAAGCATAATCAAGGTATGATGCATAGAAAGTTCAAATATGTTATTCAAGAGCACTATTGCCATCATAAAATGTGAATGTAGGTGGAACAAATCCATTTTGCAAAGGTTGTAAAGAGATATAAAGTGAAAGAAGGTTATGCAACACAACTTGTGAATCTATAGCATGTGAAGACCTTAAATCCTTTTATTTAATGTTTACAATATTATTCTACATGGTCTTTATGACTTGAAGGAGTGATTGAAATGTAATCCTTATGGGATTTTGATTATCAATTTGAGTATTCACCATTGTAGACATCAAATTCTGGCCACAACTGGCTTTCGACCAGACTTCATATTGATTCCTACCAACAATTGTAAATTAAGTCTAAGAATCACTGAACACCCTAAATTTGTTTGTGTATCATTCATCAAAGATAATAATCATGTTTAGGTATCCCTATTTGAGATACTAGCCTATATGAAATAATAAACTATCATGGATTCATCCCCAATCATCTTGCAACATAATAACTCTAAATTTATCCCATGAACCTATTAAGTGGGGCACTTGATCAAATCTTGAAAGAGAAAAAATACTAATCAAATTCAATTAATAATTAAATAAGATTAAATGATTATTTGAATTATCCATTTGTAATTAATGAATATCTAAAAATTAAAATTCCAAAAATCAAAATATCAAGTCTTTTCATCATTACCTTTATGAGTTGTCAAGCTCTTCCAAAATATCCCAAAAGATCTAATTTGAGAGCCATGCCTAGTAATTGAAAATCATAATTACATGATAAATTTTAAATTAATTAGAGTTAGTCTCAACTCACCTAGGGTTAGTTTTAACCCATTCCATGTTTAAAATAAAACTTAAATCACCTTGGGTGAGAGTTAATTCTTGAGGCTATAAATATAAGGCATTGCCTACTGAATTCTAAGCTATATTGGTGTAAAGTTATTATGCAAATATTTATTCAAAGCTTGGATATTATAGAGTTATTATGCAATATTTACTCCATAATCCTCATGAAAGTAATGTTATCATGCCCAAATCTTAATCCAAGCAATCAAATCCAAGGTGCTAAGGAAAGGTGAAGCCATCAAAGCTCCATTGGTGAAGATTTCTTGATACACAAGCCGAGCAAGCCATTTCAAAGCTCAAAATAAGGTGTTATTTTATGTTTTTCTTGTGTTTTTATATGATTTATTGTTATCAAATCTCTCCCTAGTGTCTAGGCTAGAGGTGTTATGATTTTAGTGTGTTTATTTAAATTTTGTTTCTTAGAATAACACAAGACTAACCTCCCCTCTACATATTCCTTATCCACATGTTGGCATGCCTAGCAGGACCAATCATCCCATATAACCAAGGGGATTGATATGATACTTTTGGTTTTACTAATAGATGCATAAAAATATTCAAGTTTCAAGTTTTAACTTCATTTTTTACATCTTTGTGTTTTATTTAAGTCACAAGTTGTAGGGATCGATGTTGATTTTTAGTCATAGGTTATAGGGATTGATGCCAATTTTTTAGATCGATGTCAATTATAGGGACTAACCATAATCTTTGTGTGAAAAATAGAACATGGAAGGAACATATCTAATAATGGGTTTTCTTGATTTCTCTTGGTTTCATTCTGTTTTTGAGGATCTACATATTGTTTATCTAGCCCATTTCTTATAGGATCTATGAGGTGTTATGGTTTTAAGATCATTTATTAAACATTTTCCCATCAAAACAAATTATGTTTTTTGTATGTTTTATAGAAAATGTCAATGATTTAAATGATTGATGTTGATTCCTATGGATCGACATCAATTTATATGGATCAATGATGATCAGTCTCTGAGATAAAAAAACTATAAAACTTGAGAGCTAATTTTGAAGTGTTGTTTTCTCTCTTTAATTTAAGAGTCTAAACAGGAAAACCCTCTAACAATTTATAGTTCTTAAGGTGAAACAAGGAAAAAAACTTACACACATTGTATTTGGTTCTTAAAAATTACTTAGTTGTTTTCATCTCTTATTTGTTTTTGAAGTTTTTGCAAAGTTTGTCAACAACAAATGCCAAGGGGCAAAAACTTCATAACATACTTTGTTTTGGTGATTAATGCTAACTTGCACATCAGTTAAATACTCATAAGATTTATATTTTCCTTGTTTTTTGTTGAAAGTTTTTGTTTATCCAGATGAATGATGTGTGTATGCTCTCCCCCATCCCCTTTAGGGAACTCGGGTGACAAAAAATGCTCACTCTTTGCCTTTGTCACTTTGGTCCAAAAGTGTGGAAGGAAATTCACTAAGGCCCTCCCAAAAATATGTATGATTTGAGTGACCCAAAAATGACCATAAATTCCTTCCACTTATCTTTATTTTCATGCATTTTGTCTTGTGAATGGGAGTTCATCGCTTCCTCATGAGTTCTCTAGGGAAGAGTTAGCCTAGGAATTCATCTCTTGACATCATTTTGACGGTACTCCATGGTGGGGTATATAAATTGAGGGTGACCCAAAGGGATGATTTTTTTAAATGGTTAAAATAATATATATTATTGGTACTCATCCTTGGAACATAGGGGCAATGAAGACATCACACTACACTAAGCAATTGATGGATGTAATAGTTGTGAAATTGATAAGACCTTTTCAGAATAAGTCAATTGACACAGATCTAAATTATGTGATTATGCCCTAATTTTTTCCACACATATGGGACCATATACAAATTAATTAAAATTGATAATTTAGACAAACCCTCTTTCCAATAACATACTATTGATGTAGGGCGAGTAGCCCGAAGTTCCATGTTACCGTATAAACTCTTGAGAAAAGAGGGGGCCTAAAAACCCTAATTTTCCTATGATTTTAATTTTTGGATTAACTTAAAATTCTCTCCATAAAAATTATATATATGGAATTTAATAATGTGATTCAACCTTGTCAATTTTAGGATTAGGATGTTACACTTACGTGTTATTATCATTTGTCCTTTTTACTCTCATAGTATTGATTTGATAGACTATTTTTTTGTCATGCCACATCCAAAATGAGTCTAGTTTACACATCACTCATTTTTTTTAAGGGGAATTACACCATCCATTTCAAACCACACATTTTCCTTAATTATTTTTGAAACCTTTGTGTGTGTCACTTGATTGGAAAGGGTGTCATTATATTGCCCAATTTATTCTGAGTTTTGTACCTTAAAATTCTTTGAATTTTTTTTTTCCATATATTTAGAGAAAGTTAACCTCATTAAAATAATCAAATAATTTCAAAGACATATTACCTTGTGTCCAAAATTTCAAATTTTTGAAACCACGTGTGCTTTTTGGATCTATGCCTAGTGTCATTATGCTATTCATTTTTCTAGCTTATTATCTATTTTTAAAAGCCTATTATTATAATTTGAGTTAATAATTAGATTTTATAAGTTCAAATCCAAAAATTTATTGATTTATACCTTTGCCTCATGTAATTTTGGGCTTAGACATTGATATTTCACTTTTGGTTTGTGTAACTTAGGTTTATTCCTTACTCGATTTGAAAACTAGTTTTCTGCCTAGCTTTAGGGAAGTAGTTTATCCTCATTATGCCTATTGTTCCATGTCTTTTACCAAATGATAAATTACTTATTTAAATAATAATTTATAGTTTGTGTCAAAGTATTTCAAATATGTTAGATTAAATCTCTTGCCTTTTAGACCTCATTTTATTTAAAATCTAGCTTTCGTGCCTTGTTTTCTAAAAGACTTAGTAATGCCTATTTTGAGCCTAGATTTTGTGCCTTATTTTATAAATGACCCAGAAACCATTGTTTATTTAGACCTAGATTAAACTTTTTTGAACACTTTATACCTAAGTTCAACATTTTAGTTTCTATTCATCCACTTGACCATTTGTTTAAGACATTTAACATTTGACATTTGATGTTAGACTATTTTTGACTAAATTTTAGCATAAATATTTTTGGAAATACAATTCCATACTTAGATAAAGTTAGAATATGTTTTTACCATTTCTCCTTTGGACCTTATTATTCAAATTTTATAGAAATCTTGACCTTTTTATGAAATGTTCATCATTGATTAGAATATGTCTCATTACATTGTAGTGGAACCATGTACAATATAGGTTATGATAATGTGGTTGAAAAAATAAATTTGATTAATAATCCTATGGTGATGATGTAGTTTATGAGACACATATTTATCCTCCTTACAATACTCAATTTGGAGAAAAAATCCAAGATCCTCAAGCATAGTATTCAGTGATACCTTCTTTGGGTTGATTAATGTACCAATTTTGCCCTTTCATGGTTAATGGGACTCGATCCCCTACATATACCATTAACCATCCTTTGTATTGTGAAATTAACCAAGATCCAAAACATCTAAGGATTACCATTCTAGTCCCTCATCCTTTGGCTCATGATCACAACCAAGCTTCATAATGCCCTACCATTACCATTATAAAACCTTATCCTTTAGCTTGTAATAGTAACCAAGATTCACAACACCATACCATTACTATTCAAACCCCTAATCCTTTGGATTATGTGAGTAAATAATCTTTGAAATTTCATACCATTACCATTTCAAGCCCTACCAAGTATGGTATATCATTATCCCAACAAGGTTATGCAATTATGACTAGACAAATCACAATTACTATCCTATATCGATAACTAGTCTTTGTTAAGATGATATTAGATGAGCCTATTTATAAATAAGTCATTATATAACAAATGAGTATCCCTCATCTAGTTCCAAAATTTACCCACTTTAGAAAACACATGCCAGTCTTCAAGACATAATAGATCTAGTCATTACCTCTCTAATAGATTCAATCATTTGAAGAATAAGATGTGTTCAAAATTGGTATTTTATAACTACTTGTAAACCAAGGCCAAGATAACCAACCAATCCATGATGTTTTCATTGAAACACCTATTTTTTATGAGTCAAGATGTGATGAATCACCTTTTGATACTATCCCTATTGTCAAGGAGTCTCGCTCTAACAAGTCAATCTTTATTGAGTCACTTATTAATGATTATAACTGCCTTTGGGAAAATCATTATCTTGACCATTATTTTATTTTTAAAGAGCCTCCCTTTGACAATCCAATCTCTATGGAGTTGTCTCTTGACCTTTCCCTCCTCATTAAGGACTCTCACTTTGAAAAACTAGTATTTGTGGAGCCCATTATGCCATCACAAGTTATTACTTGTCCAATACCAAACATTTAATAAGACATCATTGTAACATCATCCACACCAGATGAAGAATCAATATTGAATTTAGGTTTTATTTTTGAATTGATATTAAATTTATCATAAAAAATAGAATCAACATCAGTCTCAATATCATATTTAGAGTCCCTTTGAGTTAGACTTAGCTTCAAAATCAAAATATATTTGTGGTTATTATAATATTAGTTATACATGCCTTGTAAATCAATTTAAATACATTTATGATCCTTCTACTATTTTTGAAGCTGGTTACTTCAGGTTCGACACAAGTTTTCCTAGTATCTTCTATGAGGATTATGCTACCTATTTCCATTCCATTACTATTTCATATACCATTAACACCACCCAATATAGATATTATATTGGCATTTCAGCTTCCACAAGTGTTGACTGGGATTGATAGAATCATACCTTGTTAAATTACATCCATGGTGACATGCCAATTATAAAATATTAAGGGGACCAAGACCACATTCATTTAAAATAAGAATAATCTCTGAGTGAAACCTTTTTGGAGGTTCTAGGGGACAATCAAAGTCCAAACTCAACATATTCTAGTGAAACCTTATTTAAGACACTAAAAGAGAATCAAGGTTAAAGATTAGCATTCCTTAGTTAAACCTTCTCAAAGGTGTTATGTGATGATCAAGATAAGTTAATTGGTAAAAACCTCTTTAGGGAACCAATAGCTAAGCATAATAGTTCTTCACTACTTGATAAAGATAGTATCAAAGATGACATCAATACAACTTATAATCTACAACATAATCATATAGTAGCTAGTCTCAGGTCTAAATAATAGAAAAATATGATGGTCTTATCAAAGTCATATTTGTAAGTCTTTAGTCATGCCATAAAAAAAATTATGTCAAATCTAGAATTAACATAATTATGTGTGCCTTAAAATTTTGATCTTCATTTGTTACCCAACCATTATAAATTCCATTATCATCCACCTTTACATTGCTAAATTAGACCTATCAGCTAATATTTATCCCTATTTACCATCCTTGGCCATACTTTCATTTACAGAGGCTATGAAGACATCTTATCTTAATGTTTGGAAGAAACAAAATCAATGACCAATGAAGATCATAACAATATTCTTGGAATCCAAATCCATATCAAGTTTTTTATAGATAAACTATTCAAAAATATGTGGGATAGTAATTTACATGAATGAATATTCTAGTTGTATCACATACTAATTAGGATGTGCATCTCCACATTAGTAGGAATAATAGAAACAATTACATTGACAAAAATATTTACCTTACCATTCACCTTGCCATTTTTTTATACCTTTCCATTTACCTTACCCTTTTCACTTGGGGAACCCTATTACCACTCTATCCAGTTGTCATAACATCACCATCCTTGAACAATGAAATATCGTATGCCCTCCTACCATACCTTCACTATTGAAAAAATTTGTTTATACTAGCCCTACCTACCCCTTTTTCTTTTAGTTCCATTGGTTCTTCCAACACCTTATACGAGGGGATTCTGGTTCAGTTTCAATAGTTTTAATATTATGTGTCCAAATGGCAGTATATCAAGGTAGTATGATAATGGATCTAGTAATTACATATTTTATTTATGCTTTAATAGTGTTATTTATTATAACTGCCTTTGGTCAAATAATTATTCCACCTTTTGTTACTAATTATAACTACTTATGGGCATATTAGTATCACTAACCTATGTCATTATTTCCTAATTATAACTTCTTATAGATAAATTAAGAATAAAACCTTTAACATGCATTGCCACATCACCTCACCCTTACTATTAATTTTTTGCCTTACCATTCACCTAAATTTGAGGGCTTGATGTTACTTGATCAAATCTCACTACCTTTTGTGTTGGTAGAATTATCATGACTTAAGGTCCTAATAGGACTATATAGGCTATGCTTGATTCACATTATGATCAGCCTTGTCACCACTTTTCTAATGCTCTCTCCATTTTGTGAGTAACCTAATCCATGATCTTTTCATTCTAAATAAAGTTGAGATACTTAGAAAATTCTAAAAACATTTAAAATTTTCAAAATCCAAAAAACATTTATCAAGTTTAAACCTAGTCAGTCTCGATCCACCCTATTGGGGAAAATCTATTATTGGTTATAATCCATTTCAATTCCATTGGGGGTGTTATATTTCATTTGCATGTATCCTTTCTTGGGGGAACCACCCATTTATCCTTACATTAAGCCTTCATGCATAGATATTGGATTTTTTGATGACATGATACTTTTTGTTGTTTTTACTTTCATACTTTCTATGTGTTTATTTGCTTAGTTTTTTATTTGTTTGTCTTGTTGTTCATTTGTTTTTGTTATTGTGCCTTGAATCAGTCTATATGTGTTCATTGGGTGATTTATTGTGAATTATTATTGAGTATATCCATATTAATACATCAACATTTTCATCATGCTCTTTATCATTGGTGTGTTGTTTTCAATTATTTATTAGATTAGAAGTCAATCCTTATGCATATTATGAGTAAGTGATCATGGTTATTTTTTATCATGATGCATACCATCACATGATACAAAAAAAATTATCTTGATAAATATTAAAAGAAATGGTATAGTATAAACTTCTCCTAGTTCACCTTGGCAGATCTTCCCACCCTCTTTGATCGAATCAAACCAATTGACTATTCTAGTTATATTAATTATAATAAGGATGAGCATCTCTACATTTTTGGGTACAAAAAAATCATTCACATTGATCAATTATTCTATTTTTATATTCCTCATTCCATTTTATCTCTCTTAGAAGCATTATATTAGCTTGAGATCTATTTAGACTATGTAGGTAGCCCTTAGATACATGATGTATCTTGGGTCAAATTGGCCACCTTTATTTTTCCAATCATCTCTTTCATTACTTTGTGTATTATAATGTGCTTGGTTGTTTTTGTCTTATTTAATCATTATAACATCACATATATGTTTTTTCCCACTCATATTTAATATTTATAATAGGTTATACCCTTGAGTTCTACTTTCCAATCTGCTCTAATAGGGCACAACATAAAATCATTATTCAATATAGGTCATCTTAATGGTTATAAATGCCTATGGAAAAACCATTATTTTGATTTATCTTCCCTATGAGGGCATGTGATTTTACCAATGATTATAAAAACCTTTGGACAAATCACTATCTCAACTTTTGGACAAATCACTATCTCAACCTTTGGACAAATCACTGTCTCAACCTTTGTTACTGATTATAATCACCTTTGGGAAAATTAGTACTTTTTAAATCAATACATGTAAGAATTATTTAGATTCGATTAATATCACCCATAGGTTAATTTCATTCTTCTTCTTACTTATTTTTGAGGAACCATCCATCACTAGTATGTGTTAGCCACTCCCTTAAGGGGTTATCATTATAGGCTTCCCAAATGTTGTTTGGAACTTCTTCTTCAATGATTATCTTCTTTCATTCTTAATGGCCTTTTTTCATTCTTTGAGAAGATATTATTGTTTATATATCTTGCAACATCTTCCTAAATAGGGTTAAATTTTAGACATCCAATTCTAGCCACAATTGGCTTTTAACTAGACTTCATATTGATTCCTACCAACCATTGCAAATTAAGCCTAAGAATAATTAAATGTCACAAATTTGTTTACACATCATTTATAAAAGCTTAGAATCATGTTGAAGCATCCCTATTTGGAATATTAGCCCGTATGCAACAATAACATATCAAGGATTCATTCCTAATAACCTTACAACATAATAATTATCAATTTGGCCTATGAACTTATTAAGTGGGGCTTTTGATCAAATCTTAAAAGAGTAAAAAATGCTAATCAAATTCAATTAACTAATTAAACAATATTAAATGCTTAGTTGAATTATCCATTTTTAATTAATGAATATCTAAAAATGGAAATTCAAAAAATCAAAATATCAAGGCTTTTTATCATTGCCTTTATGAGTTGTCAAGATCTTCCAGAATATCCCAAAATATCTAATTTGAGAGCCATGCCTAGTAATTCAAAATCATAATTATATGATAACTTTTAACTCAATTAGAGTTAGTCTCAACTCACCTAGGGTTATTTTAAACCCATTCCATGTTTAAACTCAACCTTAACTCACCTTGGGTGAGAGTTAAATATTGATTCTATAAATACAAGGCCTTCCCTATTGAATTTTAATCTATTTTGGTGTAAAGTTATTATGCACAAATGTATTCAAAGCTTAGATTTTGTAGAATTTACTCTATAAGCCTCATTAAATTAATGTTACCATGCCTAAATATTAAGGCAAGAAATCAAATCAAAGGTTCTAAGGAAATATGAAGCCAACAAAGCTTCATTGATGAAATTTTTCTGATGCACAAGCTGAGCAAACCATTCAACAAGCCACTTGGAAGATGGGAAGAAGGTAAAATAAGGTGTTATTTTATGTTTTCATATGATTTATTATTACCAAATCTCTCTCTAGTGTCTAGGCTAGAGGTGTTATTATTTTAGTGTGTTTATTTAATTTTTATTTCTTGGACTAACATAAGAGTAACCTCCCCTCTATGTATTCCTTGTTCACAACCACAAGGGATGGAAACATGTTTTGAGTAGTAATATACATTTAAATTGGTATTCATGTTGAAATAATAGGTAAGTTCTTAATATATGTATCAATAGTAGTTTCAGGGAACAAAGGTTAGACCACATAATACATGCCCCCATTAGATATATTAGGTTGTAGTGTGGGATGAGTTAGAGTAACTTCTATAGATTCACCATTACTAGGTGAGGAAGCCTTTGTTTGGTCTTGTTTTCTTATTTCATCTCTTGTAACATATAAAAATGCATCTATTAAGACCTTGTTTTTATTTATATGAGTTATCAATGCTTCTTAATCTTCCATTAGGAATTAGGTTTTTGTATCAAAATTTTCCATTGCTTCACAAATGAAAAAAATTAAAATTTTAAGTATACTACAATGATAAGAAAAATTAGAAAACCCTAGCTGACCTAAGGTTTGCTGTTCAAATATTAGGTTCACCAAATGTTTAACCTTAATTTAGATATGGATCTTACTTTAGTGGTTAGGGTTAAGGATATATAAATGATAGGGCACAAGGGTGGATATTAGATATACAACAAATCAATTAATGCGTTAAATTTAGATGTACCAAATGCTAAATTTATAAAGCTGAGATATGATATTAATTTAAAGTACAACTATGCTAGATATAAAAATGACATAAAATAAAGTACTTAGTTATTTATGATGCTAATAAAATGTTGGATTTGGTATATATAGGAAGTAGATAAGAAGTTAATTTTGGAATAGTTTTGGCTTTTATATCTGGTGCTTCTAGCTCTCTAAACACTTACGTTAACCTATAATAGTTACATCAATACTAGTGTCTAGGTTTAATTCTAGTGCCATATATAGAATACTCAATGAAATAGGATGAAACCACTTAGATGTTTCTAGGTTTGGATTTACCTTCACTACAGTGATTTTATATCTTAATCATGGACGATCACCCCTAGTAAAAATGGTAAAACCCTAACTTTGTATCTTTAATATGACCTTAGGGAAAATGGGTTAGTAGATATATGGTGTCAATCAGACCTATAATGACCCAATTATATAGGGATATACCTACATAGCCAATACTCTAGAAGATAACCTTAGATTGATGTAGTTCTCCCATAGAGTTGGCTTATGTGTGAATCATGTAAATGTGTAAAACAAGTACAATAATGACCTAGCTTGTAAATTTACAAATATAACCTTATGACTACTCCTTTAGTAATTTAGACCTTTAGTTGGGTTGTTCCTTTGACTAATATTAGAATAAAGTAGAATAAAAAATATTTTGGTAACTTAAGTGCTTCTTGAGTGCTCTTTTGGTCTATTTCTAGGTGAGGAATGAATGAGGGTTAATATTACATTTATACCAATCTTATCAGGAGATAACTCACATTAAAGAACTTAGTTCTATCATTTTAATACATTTCATTTATAAATTAGATGAATTTAAAGCACTGGAAATTTGTGTTGGGCCAAGACAATAATGTTGATGCTACTGTTTGACCCAGACATTAGTCTCTAGGGAAAAAGAGAGCATGCATATGATCATAACTTTTAGAGGTGTAAGATAAGTACATTTTAAGTATTCTTGGAAAGATGGGATGTTTATATCATCAATATAAGGCTGGTTTGACTAATAGATGGCCAAGGGACATAATATAGAGTAGGTGTGAGTCTTGTAGAAGCAAGGCATGTGTAGAACTAGTAAGAAAAACTAGGGCCATTATTTTATGAAGTGTACAAGATTGAGGTGCTATATAATCACAAAATATCATCTATAATATCACACTCAAAAGATGTTTAAAAAACTTATATATATATAAAATACTAATATTCCATCTACCAACATGGAACCAACAACATATATGCTAAGAAGCTAATAGGATATGTAAATGCCAAACATATTTTTGTATTTTTAAAGTTTTTAAATTTTTTTGTTATTTTTGGTATACTTGAATTCAAAGAATCTACCCTATGATATCATCAAATGGATGATCACATGTATATCCCCACTATAAACCTAGTGCAATAAATTGGTGGTACTACCAAGGAACATGTATAGGTGTAATATATGTCACTATAGTATCTGTGATGCTCTACATATGTATAATATGAATGTATGGTCATGAAGAAGAAATAGTAAGAGTAGGTGTTTGTATAACCCATCATTGAATGGTTTGTAATTTTTTTAAATAGTAGTATCAATAACATGTGTAAGTGCTGTAGATATCTAAATATGGTGCATAGTATAAAATATTTCAATTTAATGAAAATGAAAATTTAATGGTAATTAAGTAATCACCATATGCAGTGAAACTTGGTTAGAAATAAGAAAGCTCAAATATAATGATTAAGTGGTAATGAAACTTCTAGTTTCTCTTTTCCAATATTTTTTATGTCCTTTGAATTTACTGATATGCCATTACTTTTTTTTACTATGTGGTAGCTGAAGATATATTTATTTCTTTGGAAAAGGATGTAAGATTTCCTTGATGATCAAATGTTATGCAACTATTATTTTTATTAACCATTACTCCTATTAAGTATAACCATGATTTCCAAGTATAATATTGAAAGCCCTTAGATTATAAATAACCTAAAAAGTAACATAACATTATTTTAAATCAAATAAAAATCTTAACTAAATTTATCCCATACTTGTAATTTTATTAGTTTCATCTATGTGTTGAAAATTATTTTCAAGAGAGCTAAGAAATGACATAGAACAAAAAATTATATCTTGAAAGACCATAACCTCAATATATAAAAATTAATTTCCCTTGAATTTAGTAGTGATAGTAAGAGGACCTTGATGTGAGGAATGGCTTGTGATTTCCTCCTTTGTAACCACATTTGGAACATTAAAATTTTAAATTATCTCTTGCTTTTTGACTTTTTTTGTTAGAAATCCTAGTTTTAATATTTGATGTGTCCATTGATTTTTTTGTACCTTATTTTAATTTTTGGGTTCTTTCTCTTTGAAAAAATGTATCTTTGAATGATTTTCATAATTATTGACACTATATCCTAAGCTTGCCAATCATTATTATCAGATGTGGAGATAGGAGGACTTATGACTTGGGAATGTTTTCTCAATCACTGACCATGATAACCAAAGTTTTGTAAATATTTCTTTTCAAAATTATAATGTTTGGAAAATTGATTATCATTATTGAGAGGTAAATTTGTATCCTTTTTTTGATTTTATTTCTATTTTTGACCATTTTATTTCTCTAAGTTTGATATTTGCAATTATTTTTTCTCTAATTTTTTCTTCGGTAACCATACTTATTATTTTGGAATTTGTGGTTTAGAATAGCTACTCATAATGTGAGTGGTGTTCTTAGTTGATGTACCAATTTTAGGACAATTATTACCTTTGTGAATTTATATCCTATTCTTTAATATAAAACACCAATCTATATGTTGCCCATGCATTCTATGATATGCACAATAGTATTTGGATTTATTGATAAGAGGTGGAGGAGGTAGTTTGATCACTTTATCTTGAATCATTTATCTTAGGATTTCACTTGGAATCTTAGTAGCCTTTTAGTTCCTTTTTGAATCACTTATTTTAAATGTATGTTTTTTTTAGATTTTCATTTGGGTGTGAAACCTTGTTTGGTACAACATTAGTAGATGAGGATACAAACACATGATTACCACTACCATAATTTGGATTTTTTAAGTATGCAATACTATTTTCTAATAATTTTATCTCTGAAATTAAATTATTTTTTGAATATTCTATTGACATTATCATAAAGATGAATTGATATTTAAAGGATTGACAAGCACAAACCCTAAGTACCTTAGACTGAATATGCATACATACACCATTTACCTTACCTATTAAAGGAGTGATAATATAGAACTTGTTAGAGGTATGGTAACTATCACCGTATTTAGGGTTAAGAGGAAGAGGCTTGTTGACCCATTTTGCCCACAGGCAAAATTTTGGTCACCTTCTTCACCTACTGTTTAATGCCAGTCATTTTTGGGTTCAGCATGTTCAGAGAGTTCATTTCATGCCCTAGTTCAGTGGTTCAACCACCCTTGGTTTAAAGGGTTCATCATTCAGTTCAAGCATCTCTTTTCAAATAGAGTTGAACCGTCGTACCATTGAACCAATTTTTTGGTTCAATGGGATAGGTTCAACGTACTTGGTTCAATAACAAAAAAAAAGGTTCAATGCTTCAGTTCAATGGGGGATTGGTTCATGCAAAGAGTTCAACAGTTTATTTCATACTTAATCAGATTTTATGTCCTTTGGCATCAGCGTGCAATGCTTGAACCAAACCATTGAACCATTTTTTGGTTCAACACACTTGGTTCAATGACAAAAGGTTCAATGGAAAGGTTCGTCAGCTTGGTTCATTTGGAAATCAACGCACAATGGTTGAACCTTGAACTGTTGAACCAAATTTTGGTTCAACAAGTTCAGTTCAAAGGAGTGCCCTTCGACTGAAGGGGAAGTCCAAGTCAAATGCCCTAGTGAAGGGCTGGTGTATTAAAAGGAATCTGAGTCGCTCATAAAACAATGCAAAGGAGTGGGCACAGCTAAGTCTAAGGTAAAAGATAGGTAGAATTTATGTGGACTATTTGTTCATGGGAAATGTTCGCAGATAAAAGTCCATGAGATTAAAAAGAAAACAAGCTGGGAGAATTTCCATGGACTTTTTGTCCATGGGAAAATGTCCGCGGACAAAAGTCTATGGAAAACATAAAGTCAGTGGAGCATACAAAGTCTGCGGGACTTTCAAAAGCCTGACACAAACATTAAGGCTCGGGATAGTCCACAAAATGAATGAAGGCCCATCAACAGTCTGCATCAGTAGTCCATGCAAGCCATCAAGCTAATAGGGTGAAGGATGCTGGGAAAATAATAGAGGTAGAGTGCCCACGAAGAATTAAGAAGGCCGCAGAGAAGATGGAAAGAGCTTGATGACGTTTTGACTGGACCCAAGGCCATCCCAAAGGCCGTCAATCTTAAGAGGATAGAAGAGCTATTGCTTTTCAAAATGGTGATGGCCATATGCATGTCAACTTTCATGAAGCTAAATAGCCATTTCATTTCAAAGCAAAGTAGTGCCAAAGCAATCGAAAAGGAGCCCAGATTGCAATGACCCACCAAGACGTTCACCCCAAGGGGCCAAAGAGTGAGAAAGACAAAACTGAGAAAGGACAGATCAAACAAAGTGACATATAAGGTGCAAGAGTGATAAGGTGGCCTAAGTGGCAAAGGACAGAGCAAGCTGGCAGTTGATCCAAGTGGCACCATTTGGGAAGTGACTTTAGTAGGTGGAGCAATCCTTGCAAATTAATCATGAAAGGCACAAAAAATTGAGATAAAATTGGTTTTCCTCCATTTTTAATTAAATGGATTGACAAACTGTGTAAGTCATCAAAAAAGGGGATAGTTTTTGAGCAGTCAAAAGGTGCAGTCCATTTAATTCCTTGAGCAACTTGTTCTTCCCAATGAGAAACGTGATAGGCCAACTTGTCAAAGAAGTGCCAAGTTCTCTTCTTACTTTTCTCATATATATCATGAACTTCTCATTAAAAAAGAGGGGCTTCCACATTTGTAAAGGGCACAGCTCTACAAAATTTCACCTGGATCAATACAAATGCAATTTTTTACCTCCATTTGGATAGACATTTTTGTGTATGCATTGAGTGTTTGCTTGTGTCCAGTCATTGTCTTTTGATGCTCTCATAGGTTCAACACCAGCAGACCTACTGTCTACAAGGTGCCATTGTTGCAGCTGACATGACAAGAGCAATATTTAGGAGTGAAGGAGTAGAATAAATTACTTCATAAGTGTGTGTTTCATAGCACCTTGGGTGACCTCTATTCTAGATTTTCCATTGAAGCCTCCCTAATAGTTTTAGCAGCCTGGTCCTTCTGCCAAGTGTGTAGTGTACGTATGCATTTATCTGATTCTAAGAGTGGATGTGTGAAGGTTAACATTTTATTTTGGTGCATCACCTCTTTTAGAGTAGGTTGTTTGTTTTCTACATTTCTTCTCCCTTTTCATCCCCCCTTATTATATATATATATATATATACCTATTAACTTTTGCTGGAAACAACACGATGCATCAAAGGGAGCTTGCTCTTATCTATAGAATCTCCTCTCCTGCTTCGCTATCCCACAAGTGAGAGAGGAGTTTCCATGTTGTGAGGAGAGGGTAGGAGCTAGGCCTCCTTGCCCTGGGTGGAATTTCCTATGTCAACAGTTCTGGCATGCCTAATGGGATACAAGTTTTTAATGAAGTAAAGTTTCAGGATTGATGCTAGTCTTATTATAGCAAATCAAGTACCTTTAGCATCTAGTGACTTCAAGTTAAATATGCTAGTTAAGCAGCCTGGTTCCATCAAAAATCATTTCTTGTATGTATATTCCTTTTGCACAAAATCATGGGTTGTGTTTTCCTTCATATAATTTCGATCAGACTCAAAATATTTAGAGAATCCCCTCAAGTAGCTCTCCTAGTTTCCCTACAACTATAAGGGAGGTGGCATTGGAATTTGAGAGGTAGAAAATGGAAATTAATAGGATAGAAGAGTAGTACAAATATTAGCAGGAGCTGATGTATAAAGAGGAGTGCTTGTTTAGGCAAGCACAGGCCTTGCAGTCCATGGAGGAGGAGTTAACAAAATGGAGAAATCCATCTATTCAAGGCAATAAACCTTATGTTCCCCCTCCTATCCTGAAGAAAACCCCCTCTTTTGCACCAAATCCATTTTATTAGATTGCACTTGCTCACTCTAGCTTATCAAATACAGCTGCTCCTAATCCTGTGTGCCTGGATTTCCAACACTAGATGACATCAGAATAACCTCCCTTAGAAATGAACCTTCTGAGCTCCTTAAATCATGAATTCTCCATGGAAAAGAGTACCACCATCCAACATGTACCTCTTCAAAAGGCTCCTCCAATTTACCAAAGTGTTTACCTTGCATTCCCCAACCTCCCCAAGTCCTTCAGCATAATGCACAGATTCTGAGTTAGAGGAAGGAATTCCAGGAACCAGCTCTGAGCTCTGGAGAGGATCATGTTAGAGACCTCCAAGAAAGACTCTTTCAGGACCGTCTAGCCAAGCAAATTGAAGATTTAGAGGCTAGGATGAAGCTACTTTTTGAAAGAGAGATAAAAATTTTAGACCTTGTGGAGGAGCCCTGGGACCTTGGAGAAAACAAAGTTGCTGCCTGTTCATAGGAGCAAAATTCTAATTTCAAGATCCTGAATTGGGGGAAAATAATGTAATCATGGGACATCAAGGAAAAATAGAAGTAAGGTTTTTCTCAAAATCTTGAAGAAGCTAAAACTGCTCTTACTGATGATTATGCTGGTGACCTCTAGGAGAAGCTTTTCTAAGAAGATCCAGCCAAGAGAATTGTGGAGTTGGAATCCAGAGAGAGATTCCTCAGCCAATGTGTAATGGATGGTTTAGACCAAATAGCACATTCCATGTCTGAACACACCCCACCTACACATTTCCAAGAGAGATATCAGGCCACACCTGATATTGATGAAGTGTTGACCAAGTGGAAAGAGGAGAATTATTTGATTCTAGCTCAAGGACTGCTTCCTCTTCCACATGTTTTCTCCACTTCGCCCCTTCTCAAGGAAGAACCTATTTTTCAAGAGGCAAGCGAGGAGCAAAATATCCAATCTGCAAGTCTTTAAGAGGCTGTAGTGGGTGATAATGAAGAAGAAATCATCATTGATGCTCCTTGTGAAGACCTTATCAGCAGTGGAGAAGATGCAGGTCTTGCATATATGCAGATGTTCCAGCAATACAAAGAGGGACAAATGCATGGTAAGCTCTCTTCCCCTTTATTTGATGAACTTCCTAGATATTTTGATGAGGATGACTATATTGAAGATCCCGAGTTAGAGGAGGATCAGGAGAATCTTTTTGAAAATCTAGAGAACCTGATCAACAAAGAGGAAAAAGAGAGGTCTATCTTTTTGGAGGAATGCCTTAAAGAAGAGAGTTTTAAATAAAGAAGTGATGTTCTATGGGATGAGTAGTCATTTTGTGAGTCCATTTAAAACATCACCACAGTCAAATTTCTTCAAGAAGGCCAAGAAGAAGCAGAGGATGAGTCTGATAGAGTTTTCAGTGAGGCAAAGGAAAACAAATCAGACCATGATATATTGCAGAAGAATTGTGCAGATCAAGAGGCTTATGGCAATGAGCCAGTAGCCATTGATTTCTTAATGAGGGGCACCAATATCAAGGACCAAAATTCAATAGGATTTTAAGGACAAACATGATACATATATGTCAGAGGCATGTTCAATTTTGATCCACTCAAATTCCAGCCAACTCAGGTGACAGGTAAAAAGAGTAAGTCACCATTTCTCTTTTCCATTCAGCTACTTGCCTGGTGCCATAAGTCTTCTTATTAGGAAGGGGACTTAAGAATATTTCCCTTTGATCTAGGAGGGTGGTGAGCATTCTTGGTTAGTTGTACATAGTAGTTTGCTTTCAGTTGTTTTTCCTACTTTCCCTAAGTGCAGTTTGCATAGGTAGTGTTTTTTAGCCTTGTGTGTTTCCCTTTATGTGTGGGGGTAAAAAAACTTCATGTTTGATTCTCAAACCTTTTAGGCTATTGATTAATTCTTTCATAGCTTCATCTGACTCCACACCCAATGGATTTTAAGGCAACTGGATTCTAAGCATAGCAGGCATGCTTCCCCTGTGAGTCGCCAATTGTTGACCCATTTTTCCCACAGGCAAAATTTTGGTCACCTTCTTCACTTGCTATTTAATGCCAGTCATTTTTGGGTTCAACAAGTTTAGAGAGTTCATTTCATGCCTTGGTTCAGTAGATAACCACCCTTGGTTCAAAGGGTTCATCGTTCGGTTCAAGCATCTCTTTTCAAATAGCGTTGAACCATTGTACCACTGAACCGTTGAACCAAATTTTTGGTTCAACGGGCCAGGTTCAATGTACTTGGTTCAATAGCCAAAAAAAAGGTTCAACACTTTGGTTTAATGGGGGATTGGTTCATGCAAGGAGTTTAACGGTTTATTTCATACTTCATCGGCTTTTATGTCCTTTGGCATCAACAAGCAATGCTTGAACCAAACCGTTGAACCATTTTTTGGTTCAACAGGTTTGGTTTAAAAGAGTGCCTTTCAGCTGAAGGGGAAGTCCAAGTCAAATGCCCTAGTGAAGGGCCGGTGCATCAAAATGAATTTGAGTCACTCATAAAACAATGCAAAGGATTGGGCACGACTAAGTCTAAGGCAAAATACAGGCAGAATTTCTATGGAATTTTTGTCCATGAGAAATGTCTGTGGACAAAAGTCCATGGGATTACAAAGCAAACAAGCGAGGAGAATTTCTGTGAACAAAATTCTATGGGAAAACATCTGTGGACAAAATACTATGGAAAACATAAAGTCCACGGAGTATACAAAGTCTGTAGGACTTTCAAAAGCCCAACACAAACATTAAGGCTCAGGACAGTCCATGAAATGAATGAAGGCCCATTAGCAATCCACACAAGCCATCAAGCTAACAAGGCAAAGGATGATGGGAAAATAACAAAGGCAGAGTGCCCATGAAGAATTAAGAAGGCCACAGAGAAGATGGAAAGATCCTGATGACATTTTGACTGGACCCGAGGCCATCCCAAAGGCCATCAATCTTAAGAGGATAGAAGAGCCATTACTTTTCAAAATGGTGACGGGCATATGCACGTCAACTTTCATGAAGTCAAATAGCCATTTCATTTCAAAGAAAAGGAGCACCAAAGCAATCGAAAAGGAGCCCAGATTGCAGTGACCTAACAGGACGTTCACCCTAGGGGGGCCAAAGAGTGAAAAAGATAAAATTGAGAAAAGGCAAATCAATCAAAGTGACAGACAAGGTGTAAGAGTGACAAGGCAGCCCAAGTGGCAAAGGATAGAGTGAGCTGGTAGTTGATCTAAGTGGTACCATTTGGGAAGTGACTTCAGTAGGTGGAGCAGTCCCTGCAAATTAATCATGAAAGGCACAAATAGTTGAGATAAAATTGGTTTTCCTCCATTTTTTATTAAATGGATTGACAAATCGTGTAAGTCATCAAAAAAGGGGATGGTTTTTGAGCAGACAAAAGGTGTAGTCCATTTAATTCCTTGAGCAACTTGTTCTTCCCAATGAGAGACGTGACAGGTCAACTTGTCAAAGAAGCGCCAAGTTCTCTTCTTGATTTTCTCATATATATCATGAACTTCTCATTAAAAAAGAGGGGCTTCCACATTTTTAAAGGGCATAGCTCTAAAAAATTTCACCTAGATCAATACAAATGCAATTTTTTACCTCCATTTGGATAGACATTTCTGTGTATGCATTGAGTGTTTGCTTGTGTCCAGTCATTGTCTTTTGATGCTCTCACAGGTTCAACACTAGTAGACCTGCTATCTATAAGGTGCCATTATTGCATCTAACAGGAAAAGAGTAGTATTTGGGAGTGAAGGAGCAGAAGAAATTACTTCATAAGTGTGTGTTTCACAGCACCTTGGGTGACCTCTGTTCTAGATTTTCCATTAAAGCCTCCCTAATAGTTTTAGCAGCCTGGTCCTTCTGCCAAGTGCGTAGTGTATGTATGCATTTGTCTGATTCTGAGAGTGGATGTGTGAAGGTCAACATTTCATTTTGGTGCATTGCCTCTTTTAGAGTAGGTTGTTTTTTTTCTGCATTTCTTCTCCCTTTTCATCCCCCCTTATTATATCTATATATATACCTGTTAACTTTTGCTGGAAACAACATGATGCATCAAAGGGAGCTAGCCCTTATCTAGAGACTCTCCTCTCCTACTTTTCCATCCCACAGACAAGAGAGGAGTTTCCATGTTGTGAGGAAAGGGTAGGAGCTAGGCCTCCTTGCCCCGAGTGCAATTTCCTGCGTCAACAAGGCTCAATATTATTGGAATAAGATTGGTAAAGAGAAGTTTAAATTTTATCTAGATTAGGATTATTCTCTGATTTGGTTATATTGAAATGATTATATTTTAAATCCCTTATATCTTTAATGGATTTAATCATGCATAAAACATAACAAGTAATAAATACCATTACATACTATATAATAAAGTAACTAAGATATTTATCCATATTGAACATTATTTTAGAAAAGGCAAAATTTTTATTTTTAACTTGTAAAATCTTGTTAAATCAGACATTAGGAATAAAAAATTGAGAATCAAGAAGCCCTAGATCAATACATAGGGTTTTCCGAATGAAATATCAGGTTTATCAAATGTTTAATCTTAAATTCTAGATGTGGGTAATAGAGGGTTAAAGGAGCAGATATAGCCTAGAGCACAATGATGGTGGACTATCTCTAGAGCAAGCCATTTATTTGTGAAAATCATATAGAACATATCCTAAATTTATAATGTTGAGATGCTAAAGATAGAAATTTTAATGATATATATTTCAATGATAATAAAAACAAGATTCTTAACTAGTTAAGATACTAGTATATATATGGATCTAGAACAAGTAGAAAGTAGACTATTTATAGATTTTGGATCATTCCCTTGGTTCTTAAAAATTTTACCTCTATAGATATAAATATTTATGACAACTTGAGATGGCTATTTCAATGCTAATATCTGACTTGGATTTAAGTGTTCAATACAAAATATCTATTAAAACTAGATGTGATTACTTGGATGCTTATATATTTTTTGATGCCTTCCTTCTAGTGCATTTATAAATGGGTCATGGACTATTGCTCTTTATCAAATAAAAAAACCCTAGTTCTTCATTATAATAGTGGTTGTGGTAAAAATGGGTTAGTGGGAACATGATGTCAATATTCCCCAGAGACCCATATGTTAATGAGCACTACCTATATAGATAATACTCTGAAGAGGGATTCAAACTTATGTATTTATCCCCTATGTGTTGGCTTGTGTTTGAATCATGTAATGCGTGATAATAAAGTATAATAGTGACCTAACATTTAACTTATAAAATATGGATCTTGGGATACTCCTTAAGTACTTCATACCTATGAATATGTTGTCCTTATGATTGATATCAAAATAAGAGAAATTAGGGAAGATTTATCTCACCTAAGTGATTGATAAAATGATTTTCGTAAGTTACCTTATGACTTTCTAGGTGTTTTTGAGGTAATGAATGAATGAGGATTGATCTTGTATTTATACCAATCCATTTGGATAATATCTTGTATTAAATCACTTAGGACAACCATAGGAACACATTTTATTTTCAAATTAGATGAATTTAAGGAACTAGAAATTTGTTTTAGGATATCACATTTGTGCTATTGTAGGAATTTGATTGGGATGCAAGTTTATAGGTGGTTAGAAAACATGTCTAGGTCCAAAACTTGCAGATATGGAAGATTAGTAGGTTTATAACATTCTAGGTAAGATAGAAGGTCTAAATCATTAGAATAACATTAGTTAGACTAAGAGATAAATAGTTAAGCACATAGAGATAGTGTATGTGAGCCTTTTGGTAGTGATAAAGGTCTATAGGTTAAAGGTACATCCAAGATATGCATTTTCCAAGTTTACAAGATTGAGGTGTTATATAATTCATAAATAATGTCTACAAGTTCTTAAATATGTTAAATATTTTTTGAAAATAATAGGTAATTAGTACAATCATAGATTTAATTATAAAATAAATACTATGTATAAACATTATATTTATGAGTAATTTGTGAATGGGGAAAGGGTTTTAAAATCAAATTTAAACACAAAAATTTGAAAACCTAAAAATAATTATGAAACCCTAAGGAAAAACTTAGGGTTTGATGTGATCAATACATAAATGGGTTCACCAATATATTTTAACTTATATTTGATTTATCTGATCTAATAAGATATTAAATTTTCATTAATTTAGAGTGTTTAATGTATTACAATAAAACCTTGATTTGAATGTATACATAAAATATGATTTCATAATTGCACTTACCATTTATGGAAATAATGTAAAGGGATTCAAATAGTTGGTGTGTTACTATTATATATAGGTCTAAGACTAAATACAAGTGACTAAAAGGATTGGAAAATTACTTATAAGTCACTTGGATTAGGAATAGGAATATTTATATATGTTTGGATAAGTCCATTAATCTTTGGACATTATCATATGACATATGATTTGATGTTTCTATATTCATCCTATGAATTTGTGCCGTATTAAAACATGTCATTGTGCCTTATTTAAATATGTATACATGTATGATATCAAGTGATTTCTATGTTTGAAAATATAGAATACTTGTATCCTTCACTTTTAAGCCCTATCTCCAATTTCAACATTAGGTTAACCTATAAAAAGGGGGAAATAAGGTGGGTTGAGATGACCTCAACCACTCCCTAATGAATGGATGAAAATTTCATATGGACCCAATACTTTGAATATAGAATTAAAAACTCATACAATACACCTTGTTGATTTATCTATGCAATGGTACTCCTTTTTATCAATGCAAACTATAATCTAGATTTTGATACTTGACACTAAAAAATATGTATTTGCTTAGGTGCTTCATACTTTGATAAGAACTATTCATGATTTATTTATGAATTAGGAAGTGTATGGAAGTCCCTTTGAATATACAAGTGAAATAACATGTTTGCTTAGTGTTTGATTGATAATGCTAGATGTTGTTTGGTGATATGATGCTATTGCACCTATAGTGTATTTATATATGACTATTTAAGTAATTTATCATGGCATCAACATGAAAAATCTATGGTCACCCTTTAATATAATTTTAAATTTAAAAATGACCATTTTTTGGTCTAGGGTCAGGTCCACTAGAGTTCAATGCCTCTTAAATTATGTAGGCATCTAAGTTTGATGGACTCATCTAAAAGGTATAAATATTGATATGATGTTATAGAGGTAGTTTTAGTATGATAAGTAATAGGTTAGGCACATACTATGGATTTCATGTAGGTGAATGATAGAAATTTGGGAAAATCAAACCAATATAAATCATGTGGATAAAACCTAAAGGAAAAAATCTTAAACCCTAAGAAATCATATGTGGGTTATAAAAAAATATAAATAAATATAATCCAATATAATCTAATATAAATAAAATGAATATAAACCAATATAAATGTGTGTCAGAGACATATGTGTACACATAAGTCATGTAAGGTGAATACAAGTCAAAATTGACATTTACAAGTGTCTAAGACAAGATTTAAGATTATAAAATAGGTCAAGGAGGAGGAAACATGATCAATTTATTTCAAAACATGTTCCAAAGAGTTTCACTTGGATACTTATTAAAATTATTCCACTTTTATGATGAATTAGTCATATATTATTTTTTATTCTTAACCCATGTTTGAGATGAAATATCTTGATACACATAGGTTTTAAATAGAGATCCATAGATTCAATTTACATTATCATGATCACGAATTATATCACATGTAAGCTTATCTTCAAGTGATGAAACCATTACACATAAATTATAGATTTGATTTTGTAATACCTCTATAACATTCATCATAGTAATCATTTGATCATTAATGGTTGCATTAACTACATTAATTGGCATAGATTGGGAAGATTTATATTTACAAACATAAATCCTAAACCTTTTATATTTGATATTCATACAAAATTACATATGAGGATGTACCCTACATCTTGGGATTTTGATAACATAGACCTTGTTATAAAAGATAAACTTAGGATGATTAATGGGGGAAGGATGTTTTTATATCACTAATTTGAGGATGAATGAAAGGAGTCACACATGGAAGGTTTTATAATTCCACAATTGTACAATATGTATTATTAAGGAGAGGTAAGAAATTTTCATTATTTATTTCAACCTTAGTTATACTACACATAAATTTAACGCATTCATTACTTATTTTGAAACATTTTACATATTTTAGGAAAGCAACATGTAGTCATGAAACTTATAGTTTTAATTATAATATATAAATTATAAGCATCCATTATAACACTCATACAATTCCAAAATAAATAAATAAACAATCCAAAAAAACCATGAGGAATTTTACTTTAAAAAAATATGTTTTTGATAAATATTAATGTATAAATGAAACCCATATATATATATATATATATATATATATATATATATATATATATATATATATATATATATATATATATATATATATGTATATATATATGGGTTTCATTTATACATTAATATTTATCAAAAACATATATATATATATATATATATATATATATAT
>JARHVA010009075.1:0-65000 GCA_037957365.1 Torreya grandis | reverse complement strand
AAGTGCCAAAAAATTAGAATGTGTAACAACTACAACAATAATAAGTACCTCAAATTCTTGAAAGTGTAGTTAGAAGATCTACTAGAGTAAGTAGACTCCCTTAATGATACTCTCCTTCACTTTATTATTTATGATTGACTAATGGTAGTGAGATATAAAGATATGAATAAGAAATGCAAGTAGAAACAAAAAATAAGTCAAAGGCATGAAAGAGGATATGGATTCCTTAGTACATAACCTAACATGGGATTTGGTTTAGTTGCTTGTAGGAAAGAGAGAATTGTAGAATAAATGGGTTTATAGGTTGAATGAAGAAGATAGAGGCAAAATTAGGTACAAGGATAGACTTTTTGTAAATGGGTTTGCACAAAATAAAGGTATAAATTTTGATGAAATATTTTCTCCAGTTATTAAAATGACTTTCATAAGAATTATTCTAAGTTTGGTAGTAGTGGAAGATTTGCACCTTGAAAAGTTAGATGTGAAGACTGCTTTATTTCATGGTGACTTGGAGGAGGAAATATATATGGAGAAACAATAGGGATATGAAGTCAAATATGAGGAGAAAATGGTGTGCAGGTTGAAGAAGAGTTTATATGGCCTAAAATAAGATCCAAGGTAGTGGTATTTGGAGTTTGACATGTTTAATGGTCTTAGAAGGTCAAAATGAAGGGCTAGGATGGTATGCTGGCATTGTGAAAAGACTGGGCATGTGAAGAAGGATTGTTGGTCTTTTCAAAATAAGAACAAAAATTAGAAAGACACCAAAGAGGTGAATGTGGAAATAGGTAATGTTTGTCAAGATGCATTAATTCTCTCCATTGACAATATTATTGAGTCTTGGTTTTTAGATTCAGGGGATTATTTTCATGCTACACCATATAGGCATTATTTTATTGATTATGTTCAAGGGGAGTTGGACATGTTTACCTTTGTGATGATGAACCTTTAACATAGTTGGACAAGGAAGTGTTCAGATCAAGATTCAAAATGGGAACACTTGGATGCTAAAAGATGTCAAACACGTGCTTAAGTTGAGATGGAATTTGGTATCCATAGGATAGCTAAGTAGTGAAGGTTATATGGTGACATTTATAGTAGATTATTGAAAGGTGGCCAAGGGTGTTCTTGTGGTATCAAGAGGTAAGAAGGTTGGTACCTTGTATTTATAAAGTAGAGTTGATTATTATAATTTAGTTATTGTAGATGCAGATGTAACTTTTTGGCATAATAGGCTTGGTCACATGAGCCAAAGGGGTATGAAAATTTTGAATGATCAGTTACCCAGATTGAAAGGTCTAATTTATATTTCTATGAAGATTGTGTGTATAGAAAATAGAAAAGGGTAAATTTTCTCAAGGTTAGACCTACAAGGAAGGAGAATAAGTTGGAGTTAGTTCATTCAGATGTATGGGGGTCATCTTAGGTATCTTTTATTGGTGTGTCATTTTATTATGTCACTTTTATTGATGATATAACAAGGAAATTTTGGGTGCATGGAATTAGGAGAAAATCTAATGTGTTTGATATGTTTAAAAGTTGGAAAGCCTTGGTTGAGAATGAAACAAATCTCAAGTTAAAATGTCTCAGGTCAGATAATGGTGAGGAATATTACAATAATGAATTTTTTTATTACTATTCAAATAATGGAATTCATAGACAAAGGATGGTTCCAAGAACTCCATAATAGAATGGAGTGTTAGAAAGTATGAATAGGACTATCATGGAGTGTGTTAGGAGCATGAGGTGACATGCAACACTACCTCTTTAGTTTTGGGTAGAAGTAGTAAACATGGCTATATATTTGATAAATAGAGGTTCTTCATCTTCTTTAGATGGAGGCATACCTAAGGAAGCTTGGTCTGGTAAGAAGGTAGATTATTCATTTCTTATCATATTTGGATTTGAAGCCTTCATTCATATTAATAAGGATGATAGGACCAAGTTAGAGGCTAATTCTGAAAAATGCACCTTTATTAGTTATGGTAAGGATGACTTTAGTTTATGGATAAAATATTTTGGTCTTGGGATGTTGTATTTAATGAAAAAGTCATGTATAAACAATAGTTTTAGGATCAAAAAGAGGTTTTTAAAAAAGAGCACACATTATTGGAGGACATTGTAGAATATAAAGTGTCCAAGAAACTAGTTTAGGCATATACTCCATAAGAACCCCAAACTCCTATAGTGAGAAGATATTTTAGGGTAAGAAGGGGACCTAAACATTTTTCTCCATCTCTTAATTATTTAATATTCACTAACAATGGAGAGCTAGAGTGCTTTGAAGAAGCAATGCAGGTAGATGTCAGGAAGAAGTGGGAATAAGCTATGGATGAGGAGCATCAGTCTCTCATGGAAAATTAGACTTTGGATTTGGTAAACTCACCTAAAGGTAAGAGAGTATTATAGAACTAGTGGGTGTATATAATTAAATAGAATGATGGAGGAAATAAAAGGTACAAGGATCGGTTAGTGGTAAAGAGGTTTGTAAATAAGAAAGGAATTGATTTTGATGATATTTTTTCCCCAGTGGTAAAGATGACTTCTATTAGGACTATTCTTGGGATAGTGGTAGAAAAAGACTTACACTTAGAGTAGTTGGATATGAAGACTATGTTTCTTTATGGTGATTTGGAGGAGGAATTATATATGGAGTATTCATAGGGATATAAAGTCATAGGAAATAATAAAATGGTGTGCAAACTAAAGAAGATATTGTATGGTCTAAAATAAGCTCCATGATAGTGGTACAAGAAATTTGATAGTTTTATGATGGAGCAAGGATACACTATGTTTCATTCAGACCATTGTGTATATATAAATAAGTTTAATGATGGTGATTACATTATCCTTTATTTGTATGTGGATGACATGTTGGTTACGGGTAAGAACATGTAGGAAATAAAGGTACTCAATGAAAAACCTAGTAATTCCTTTGCTGTGAAGGATTTGGGAGCAACAGAACAAATCCTTGGTATGAGAATAACTTAGGATAGGAAGAATGAAAACTAAATTTATCCCAAGAAGGGTACGTTAAAAATATCTTGGAGAGGTATACTATGCAAAATGATAAACTGTTTGGGACTCCTTTGGTAGGTCATTTCAAGTTATCAATGAAGTAGTGTCCCAAGATAGAGGAGGAGAGATTATAGATGTCACATGTACCTTAATCATCAATTATTGGAAACTTGATGTGTGCCATAGTGTGCACTAGGCTAGATATTGCCCATGTAATGGGAGAAATAAATAGGTACATGAGTGATCGAGGTAGATAACACTAGAAAGCATTGAAGTGGATCCTTTGGTATTTAAAAGGGACCATGGGGATAGTTTTAAGCTATGGTGGATTAGACATCACTTTGTATGGTTATGTAGATTAGTACATGGCTAGAGATTTAGATAGTAGGGGGAGTATAATAGGATATGTATTTACTATAAGTGATACAGCAGTGAGCTAGATTTTAGGACTATAAAAAGTTGTGGCTTCATCAACCACAAAGGCTGAGTATGTTGCTACCATAGAGGCAAGCAAGGAAATGATTTGGTTACAATAGTTGATTGAATATTTGGGGCATAAGTAGGAGGAAGGGAAGTTTTATAGTTATATTTAGAGTGTTATACATCTAGAAAAAAACTCTACTTTCCACTCTAGGATAAATCATATACGGTTGGGGTACCATTTCATTTGGACAACTTTGGAGGAAGAGAAGTTGAAGCTGGAGAAGACTCATACTAGTCATAATCCTATAGACATGATGACAAAAGTGGTCATAAGGGAGAAACTAAATCTATGTTCAATTTTGATTTGCCTTCATAATTTATAGTGAAGGGTTGAGAATCTTGCTTAGAGGAAATCAATATCCAAATTGGAGATTGTTGTGTTGTAGAGACTATTTATAAATTATAATGTATTTCAACTACTATACATTTAAAATGTATTGTACATTTTTTATGCATCTTTTTCTATATCTATTATTATTACAATTCTATGAAATTATTCTAAATCAATTTCTAATTTTTTCCTAACACGAGAATCACTTCATTCATTTAGTTATGGAGGATAGTCAACTAAAGTTGTAAAAGATCCATACAAGTTAGAATCCTATAGATATGCTAACAAAGGTAGTCACAAAGGAGAAGCTAGAGAGTTTTTCAACTTTAATAGGTCTTCAGGGATAATAAGGAAGATGAGAAACATGTCAGGGTCAAATTTCAAACAAAATTCTAAGGAAGAGTTGTAGCGATGGAGTTTTAGCAATCAGTCTTCAAGTAGGATATTGTTGGATGGTGGAGCTTGATCTTATTATAATGCTTAGTTATTGATATGGGGTCTAGGGAGGGGAAATTTCCCCACATAGGGTTTTCATGGGGGTTCTAGTGGGGAGACATTGTAAAATATTGTAATTTTGTAGTAATTTTGGACCTTTCACTATTAGGTCATAGATCTAATGGTATAAATTATGTTTGTGCATTTTTGCCATAGTACGTAACCCTATTTGATGTGAGAGCATTGTAATTATGATGGTACACTATGAGTAAGTGAAGGGGATATTGCAGTGGATGTATTATAGGTTTTTCCCTTCATTTATTAGATTAAATAAGAGAAATAGCTATTTCTATGTGGATGTAGCCCATATTGCATAAACCACATTAAATCTATGTCTCTTGTATTGTGTTTTTTCATTTTATTTCCATCTTTATTTCATTAATATTTCTCTGTATTCTATATTCATAATAGTTTAGGACAATGGTAAAACCTAATATATATATATATATATATATATGTATGTATGTATGTATATATTAGAGAGCAATTTTCCCCCAACCTTGGAGAAAATGTGAGTTTCCACCTGGTAGTTTAGATTATTTCAATATTGCAACCCAATAATACTTATAACCTAGTGAATATGAGTGATCCAAGTCAACTCACACTATAAATATGGCATGGGTGGATGATTTAATCAATCTATCTTATAAAATTTATAATATTTAATGATGTAATCACCTCAACCCTACCAAAAGTGAACCAATTAATGTAGTAGATTGGCTCAATAACAGTTCATTAAAGTTCATCCTAGTGTAGGCTAATGTCCATAGAAGTGGTTGAAATATGAAAGTTTATTTGATTTTGCAATTTAAGGTGAATTTTTCATGACATATACACCTCATTTATGTCTCAAACTTAAAATTGGGTATAATTATGGTACCAACTTATATAATGCTATCATAAGTATGTATCTAAGTCATATAACTATGCAATTTTGGCCAATTTTGAAGTTTTGAAAGTGTGGAAGACATGTTATCTAACATTCCGCCACTAAAATATGAAATTGAAAACTAGTATAGGTGTAGAGAACATGTTTCCATAACATTCCCCCACTATAATTTGAAAATAATGAACACTAAATAAGTATAGAAGTCATGACTCTTTAGCATGACCCGAATGAAATTTGAAACTATGAGGGTGTGAAATTCATACCTCTATGACATTATCCCACTGATATGCCCCCCATTTTGAGGTGAGGTAAAGTAGAAACTGGTAGTTACCTTACCTTAAAAATATAAGATAACGATATAATCTGTGTAAGGATCATGTAGCATATAAGAGTAACATGTATAGGTAGATATAAAAATGAGGTACATAATATGTGATCACATCAAATCTTAGTATGCATGATGTGAATCATGGAAATGTCTAGATGGTAACAATACAATCTCAATAAGAAATCAAACACACACACGAGTACTCAAAAACCAAAAAAGGACAAGGGTATAAGGATGCCTTAAACAAGAGGCATGTTTAAATGTTGCACAATTTAAAGGATATGCCTTAGTTAAATATACACAAAATTAACCAATGACATATTCAAATGTTAATACAATAATAAATGGCATATTCAAATGTCATAATAGGCAAACAAAGGCATGGGGCCATAATCAATGGAACATATTCAAATGCTCAAATAAGTAATACAAGAAAATACACTCAAAGAAGTACATAAATGAAAATCATGGAACATAAGAAACCAACATAAACATATCATACTAGTTCTTGGATATATGTGTTAATAAAAAAGTTAAATACGTAATATATCAAGTACACTGCAAAACATATAAGCATGGATAAAGGTATATGTAAGTATATAAGCTTAAACATGATAATGGAAAATGATCATAAAATGATATAACATGGGTGTATCATGATCAAATAAGTGGATGTACCCAATGTCCAAATGACATGAGTGGAGGGAAATTCCAACTTCCAAAAGTGCATATATCATGTACCTATGTATGCTTGTATCACATTCAAAAAATGTGTGAAACATGTGTATATAAAAATAATTGATATACTATCTATGAACATGGAACCAAAAAAATAGATGCCAAAGAACTAATAAGGTATGTAAATTCTGATTATTTTTTGATTTATTTATTTTGGGTATTTTTGGAATATTTGAAAGGACTAATCCAAGAATTCCTCATCATCATTAGGTGTATTATCACTTGAGACATTTTTAAACCTTTGTTTATATTGATGCATGGTTACCTCATCAATGTTTATTTGAAATGGTTTTTTAGAAGCCATATATGGAGATGGCTATCCATATCCATCATGGTGTAGGAAAATCTCCCTATCCTTGTAATAAAGGTGATACACATATCTATAATATTTAATGTTACATTCTAATTAGAGAACCAATGTTTTCCAAATTTTAATGTTAAATGTGGGTCCTAATATAATACCCATATAATCATGGGGACCACATGTGGTCCACATACTATTGGTAGATGAAAGCACCCATGATATTTTGGCATCAATGGGAGTATGCTAATTCAATTATATTATGTCCTAATTTTTGAATAAATGTGATGCTATAAGTTATATCCTAATTATTCCAATTTAAGTTGAGATATTGAAAATAAAATACATCAATATTAGTAGTAATAGTTAGATCTTCATGCCTTTTTCACTTTGAAAGAAGGTTTTATTATGAACCTTTGGAAGTATTTTGTCTTTTTCTCTTCTTTGGTATGATTTGTATTCAATACTCATTCTTATATTTCTAAATATAGTTTGGTAATGCCTCATAATGATTTGTATGATGGTTAATGATCCAATGATAGTTAAAATATGATAATATTTATTTAGTAAAATGTCTATTATTGGATCTGTGTCTATTAGGAGGTAAAGATATCATCCCATGTTCAAGTAACATATAAAGTATTGAATCTGTAGTATCCTAGTTTGCTATGATCTATAGAATTTGTTGCGGAGTCTTATGAGATACCTCCACATTATTTACATTATGTATTTACATATTTAAATTATAATGTTTAACTAATATGTTAAGCTAAGAGGGATGTATGGAATAACAAGCATTTACATGTTCATCTTCTATTTTTCTATGCCTTTGTCGTGATTTGGTTTTGTATCATCTATAGGTGGATTTAAATTATATGCACTAGGACCTATAGGTGTAAATAGGTTATGTTAAATATGGTTAAGTGGATCAAGATTTATTTTTTTAAGTGTCTCATCGGTCATATCATGGACTAGATCATCATCACTGTCATAGTATTTTGAAACATGGCCATCTTGCTGCTTAATATTGACCAACAAAGGAAGTTCAATTATTTAAATTTATTTTTATTTTGGTATCATTGGTTCCTTTGGTAATTATTATTTCTCTTTATTTGTATATATGTGAATCTTAGTGTGTGGTTCTTTATTTGAATATGGAGATAAAGGATCCATTGTAGTTAATTCACCTATTTAAAAATTATGTATATTCTCAAGTGGAATACATTGTTTAGGTGGCACCAATATAGGGATGCCTTATATATCAAAATGTATTATTTTGAAAAAATTGAAAGTTTCATCATTAGGAGGTATTAAAAATAAGGTCCCATTATGTAAATTTTTTATATATAGATGTAGCATAGATGGGATGGCCTCCATGTTATGTATATAAGGTATAGCCAAAAGCACTTTATAATGTGATGATTGAGACATTACGTAAAAATTATTTAGATTGAGTTTTGGTCCCACTATCACATCTAATGTTATTTTCTTATCCAGAGGGCTATGCAAATTATTAAATCACTTGATATGCATAACTAATTTTTTTAATAATATTGGTGTTAATACCCAAGGTAGTTAGGAAATTTGTGCTACAAATGTTTAGGCCTGATACATTATCAATGAACACCCTTTTGATTAATTTGTTATGCATAATCACTTGTATGAACAATAGAAAATATTGGTCAATAATATATTTTGATGGTAAATACATTGGATTAGAGGTAATGATTTTTACATTAATTTTGAGATCTTGCATGATATCTACAAAGTAAGATGGTTCAATATCACTTAGAAATTGGGTATCACATAATGCTTCATATAAGATATCTTTATAGATAGTGGATTGATTCAAAAAATTTAGGGTTGATATCTTGATATACGTGTTGCTTAGTTGGTCAAAAATGTCATATCCCTTAGATTTGATCACTAATTTTGGATTAGAAGGCACCTATTATATATTAACATGTGGAAGATTAGTTGGGACACCTTTAAATTTTTTAATAGTGAAAACATGGACCACATAATGCAATACAATCCATGGGAAAATAATGGGTGCATAATATTGAATGTTACTTAAATAAATATAGTTGGACCAAATGGTTGAAAGCATGCATGTTGGCATCTAGATGCTGAATCTATTGTATTACAAAAAAAACTATGATGAGAGATAAAGTGTTGTTTTCATTTGAAATCCCTCTCATTATATTGATGGATTTTCTTATTTTGTTGAATGATATGTATGATTAAGTAATTATAATAGCAAACTATAACTATAATAAAAAATTAGATACCAAAAATGGGCTATAGATGCATCCATATTGCATATATTTGTAATAAAATTAAATCTGATTTTTAACTTGTGAAATCTTGTTAAATCATAAATTAAAAATTAGAAATAGAGAATCAATAAACCCTAGATCAATATTTAGGATTTTGAGGACCAAAGATTAGGTTCACCAAATGTTTTACCCTAAAATGAGATGGGTCAATATAGTATAAGGTTAAGAATATAAAAATAAATAAGCACAAGGATGACAAAAAAAATATAATAGACCAATTAATTTACAAACTTCGATAAACAATGCTATGAATTTAAATCATGAGATATGATAAAAATGGAAAGTACATCTATTGATTTATATTATAATAGATTCTAAATAAGATTACTTAAATAGTTTACTATGTTCATGAAGATATGATATAAAATAGGATAGAAGTAGATTGGATCTAGATTCTAGATCAATCATTAGATTATGGAAAATTAAATTCTATGGTCTCAGTTGCTTGCATCAAATCTAGACAGTCAGTTTGATGATACTATATAATATAGATGCAGTTGTCTAGTATGAAATATCAATTGTATTTGTATGTTTCAACCTAGACTCTTTTAGTCTGGTGTGTTTAGATCTTGCACATAGGGTATCAATCTCTATCAAATGATAAAACTCTATAATTTTCACCCTTAGAGTGAAAATGGGAAAAATGAGTTAGTGGGCACAGGATGTTGAGCTTCTCCAGGGAACCCTCTATCAATGGGTGCTACCTAGATATCCAATACTCTAAAGAGAGCCTCAAACTTATGTAGTTCTCCCATACATGTTGGCTTATGTGTGTATCAATATTCAACATGTGATAAGCAAGTACATAGAGTGACCTAGATTTTAACTTAGAAGATATGGCTCATGGAGTGTTCTTTAAGTATTTTAGACCTATAGATGGGTTGTCCCTATGATTCGTATTTAAATAGTAAATAATAGGGAATATTTCATCACTTGAATGATTGATTAATTACTTTTTTTAAGTTTCATTACAAGTTTTTAGGTATGTGCTAAGTGAGGAATGAATGAGGATTACTCTTGTATATATACAAATCCCTTTTGGAAAATCTCTCACATTAAAGCACTTAGGCCTTAGGATTAATGTTATTTATGTATGACTCTTTTGGTAATTTACCTCCATAATTTAAATGTGAAATGTGTAGGTTGACACATTAGATGATCTTGGGACACTATTATTTAAGGTAGTTCTTCTAATAATCGATAGTGTCTAATTATTATCGATATTATCTATAAAGGGAATAATGATCTATAGTGAGGCAATAGTCTCTTTAAGATTATAAGTTGTTATAAGATAAAAATGGTAAATATTGAATATTAATGACATAAATTTTCAATGGCCAAGTCAGTATAGATAAATACTTAAGAGAGAATGTGAACAAGAGTCAAATGTGTATGCACAAGTCATGAATGTTAAAGATAGTTTAAAACTAACATTGCTGAATTTTCATTACCAAATTTATATGTCTACATCAAAGCATTCCTTAATATTTTTTGATAAACTTATACAATGGTTACATGATATTATAATGAAATTATGAATAACCCTAATGTAATATTAGTAAAAATGTGATGTGTACTTGTAGACCCTCCATTTTTATTAATTTTATGCCAGATTGTAAAATGAAGTGACTTCCCATAATTATACACAATCTAGTCTGAAAGATTCTATTCATATAATGTACATGTTTGAATTAACTTTGAGACACCTTTAGGTGAGACAATTTACCATATTATATATGTTCAATTATCATTCTCTGGTCAATTTTTCTAGTTAATTATCCTATTCTAGTCAATTCAATAATTCCCCCTTCTTTGATTAATTATTGTTATTAATTTACCTTATCTAAACCATTCTTATAATTAAATATATATTATAAATAGGATTATAATCATATTTCAATTAATTATTTACTCTTTCCCCCTCTAAGTGGGCATCTTCATGTAAAGAAAAGATCTTAATATCATCTAGATTTTTTTATGAGATAATAAATTGATAAGTGAATTAATATACAAGATTATTATCCACCTTTAATCTTAAAGACAAGATGAAGTCCCCATAATGAATCTTGTGTGAGAGAATTCTTAACTCATCATATTGAAATCAAGATGAAGGGCTCACTTTGGTGAACTATGCATCTTCTTGGGAATAACTCTCCACCCTTCATCTTAGAAACAAGATGAAGGGCTTATATAAACTATCATTTGATATTTTCAAAGATCATCCTCCACCCTTCATCTCAATTAAGAATAAGGGATAATATTAGTGATCCATGTGTTGATGCATTTGTGAATATTTGAGGACTCACTTACAACTGTTCATCTTGATTTCAAGATGAAGGGTTCTCACTGATCTAGGTTTATTATAAATAGACCCCTTTGCATTTTAATTCATCATGTTAAATATATATAGTAAATATCTAGCATTTTATCATGCTAAATTATTCAATAACCTTATAATTTTGATCAATTCAACATGGTTCATAGTTTCAATGGATATGTCTTCACACAAATGCATTGACAAAGATCATTTGACACTACGTCTGAGATGCATCCTATAGAGTTAAAAAATACTCTATGTTTAATTCTAATTTTTAGTAGCGCATGATTTGGATCACTGTCCCTGCATAATTTGGTTTGAGATGGTGAATTTTTTAAAACAGAGCTAGGCTCTAGTTTCCTTTTGAGTCAATTTTCTCAAAATGTTAAAGTAAAGTGGAAGCTATCAAGTGTCATCATCTGAAGCACCTTTCATATTTTCTATTAGTTGGTCATAATGTGCCACATATCTCATAGTGACTTAGCGGAATGCACCAAGTGTCAGCATCCATGGTTTCATATCTGCACCCGCATTTCATCTCTTTTCAGTGAAAGTTTTTAACAACCTAAGTATCAAGATCAAGTAGAAAGCACCAAGTGGCAGTCATATAAGGTCTCAATTTTGCTTTTCTAAAAGTGATGGAAGATGCCATGTACCCTAGAAAAAGAGAGTGAAAGCCACCATGTGTCACGATCTGAATTATCTTCATTTTTGCTTCACTGATATAACAAAGACCGTGGTGGGTCTTAAGTGTTGTTTCTGAAGCAAGTGGAAGCTGCCAAGTGTCACTGTCTATGTAAATATGAAATGAGACATGTTTGTTTATATGGTATAAAGAAATTAAAGTGGAAACCACCATGTGTCATCTTTTGCAAGTTTCTAAAAAAGTAGCTAAGCAGAGACTGCCACGTAACCCCAGATAAGTAAAGTGGAGATTGCCATGTGTCCTTCAATGAAGCAGTGGAGATTGATACCTATCCTTGTGTCCATTTTAAAGTTGCTCGAGTAAGAAATGTTGTGAGTCTTATTTTATTTTAAGCTATTGAAGTTTCGAGGAAGTGGATTGCGACAAGTGTCAAAGGTGGAACACTCTTGAGCAAAGACACAAAAGAGTATAAGTTACGTGAAAAGTGCCACGTGTCTTTGATAGGCACTAAAAAACACACCAAGTGTCAGCCTCTGGTGTCTCCTAAAGTAATAATAAGGTTTTCAAGAAATTGGATAAGTGTTACCTAGAATTTAAGAGAAGGGAGCATCGTGCAATCTATTTTAGCCAATGAACTGCCAAAAGACAAAGCATTTGAAAATCTATAAAATATCTTCTGTTAGACACTTCCAGTTCAGTTAGATTTCAGTTGGGCCATTAGATTGGAAACAAGTAGACAATTTGGAGTGAATCTAAGGATATAAATAAGGGTGTAGATATCACCAGAGGAAAGAGATCAGAGAGAATTTTTTGAGAGAATTATTGTTAAGAGTTTAGACTTTCTGGAGCTGTGACTAGGAATATCATATGCTTTTGTTCTATCTTCTTACATTGGAAGCTTTATGTAACTGTGTGTGTTTTTGTGCCTCTTATGTGACTAGAAGATTAATGAGAAGATTGAATCCTATACCTTTATTGATATTTTTGTGTTATTGCAAAAGTAGTCTAGGCTGTGTTGTCAAGAGTTAGACTTTCTAGAGCTATGATTAGGAATGCCATTTGATTTTGTCTCATTTTCTTGAGTTTAAAAGTTTATATAACTATGCATGTTTTTGTGCCTCTTATGTGACTAGAAAATTAAAATAATAAGATTGAACCCTATGCCTTTGTTGACATTTTCTGCATCACTGCAAAAGTAGTCTATGCTGTGAGCCTCTATTTCTATTGTTTCCATCTTTTACATTGATCATACACTTGTTTGCTCTTAAATGTAAATGAATCCTACATATAGTTTCAATGTGCTCATGATTAAGGTTGAATTACATTTAGGTGCATCACCATAGTTATATTTTATTTCTTACATTTGTGTTTCTACTAAAATTCCTATCCCTTTTCCTAGTATGTACTTGATTTAAAGAAGAACTAGCTTCTCTAAAATCTGGAGGTTGTTTCAAGTCACAAGTCCCATATCTTTAAACTTCTCATTGTTGGTGTTTAGAACAAGCACAATTTTTGATCCAAAACTCAGAAGTTTTGGTTGATAAATATCACAATAACACAATAACAATGAATTCTCTGAGAAGAGATGTAGTATTACTCAAAATCGCAATACAGAAATATACTTATCTCTAGGAAGAGATGTCTGTCTTCACATTTCAGGTTACCTCTTCTTTTATACACAATTTGAAAGCATGGGAAGGATGTGGAAGGTCAGCAATCTTGAGGGAGATGAAGTGGTACGACTTCCAATATTTAAAACAATACATAATTCGAGGAATTACTATTTTTAGAAACTTACTATTTTTAGACAGCACTATTAAAATTGAAATTTGAGGCACTTCCGTTGGGTTTTCTAGGGTCAAAATTCATTGAGAAAAGCTCCATGCCATTTCATGATGTTTCCCTCATTCCTAGCTTTCCAACGGTTCAAACGGTGAGTCAATTGGAGCTACGGTGTAAAAGTTATGGCTCCTGGAAGTTCTGTCACCAATTGGGGAGGAACTATCACCCGAATTGTCGCCTGAATTGATGCCTGGATCATTCCTCCCTCCTTGAAAAGCAATGGTCCCCATTGCATCAATAATCCCCATCAGGTATGGTAGTTGTTTCTTGATTTGATTCTCTATGAGCCACTCAACTTGATGGCTCAGCTGACCCCTTTTGACCACTCGATAAAGCGGAATAGAACGTCCTCTGGTTGTCTTCATCCAAGTATCCACAATCTGATCCTCTTCCACTGGAGCAAAACTCTATGGATCAAGTTCATCAATGTCGAGTTGTTCTGCTACAACTGAAGTGTCCAAGAGAGGTGGATGATATGGCTTGGGGAGCTCCACATTGAATATTGGGTGCAGACCAAGGTAGGCTAGGAGGTTTAACTCAAAAGCATTTTCTCCAACTCTTCTGGTGATGGTGTATGGACCATATCGCAGAGGCCAAATTTTTCTGTGTGGGCCTGCAAGTCATTCCTTCTGGAGCTGCAACCAGACCTTGTCACCCACAGCAAAATGGTGTGTAATCCTGTGTTTATCATGGCGTTGCTTGTACTTTTGATTCATCTTCTCCAAGATGTCATGAACTTGTTGCTGGAGGTGTCACATTTGTTCAATAAACTTTGTAGCTTTTGCTGCCTCAGATCTTCCATGAGGTGTGTATTCCATGGTGGAAAATGGAACTGCTATATCAACTGGTGCCATGGGTTGGAACCCAAAACATACTTGGAATGGACTGTGCTTGGTTGAGCTATGCAGTGCCCGATTGTATCCATGTTGTATAAAAAGAAGTCCCTCATCCCATGTGCGTGGATGTTTGGAGTGGTACATCCAAATCATGTGAACAATCAAGTGGTTTACCACCTCTGTTTGACCATCAGTCTGTGGATGGAAGGCTGTGGACTTCATCAGCTTAGTATCCATCATCTTCCATAGAGTGGACCAGAAGATGCTCAAGAACCTGCTATCTCGATCTGAGACAATGGACTTGGGAAGACCAAAATGGAACCATACATGACCAAAATATAGTTGAGCAGTTTCCTTAGCAGATATATTTTTTTTATAGGCAATCATGATAGCCATTTTTGAAAAATGATCAACTACCACAAAAATACAGTCCTTACCATGTTTGGAAGTGGGCAAGCCTGATAGAAAATCCATTGAGACGGATTCCCAAGGCCTGGTTGGTTCTGGCAATGGTGTGTACAATCCTTGCTTCTTATTTGTCAGCTTGGCTATTGCACATGGGGTGCAAGATTTGAGATATCTTTCTACATCCTTTCACATATGGGACCAGTAGAAGTGTTTTTGAAGAACCGCCAATGTTTTCTCAATACCAAAGTGTCCAGCTGTCCTACTGAAGTGTGCTTCCCATATCATCTTTTGTTGCTCTGCAACTGGAACACAGATGTGTCCCATATGACAGAGGACATTATCTTGCAAATAGAAATCAAAAACATGTGTACCTTTTTGAAGTGCTTGATATGTAGCAACAAAGGTAGGATCTGCTTCATACAGGGTACCCCAAGTGGCAGTCTCATGTCCGCACAGGTCCAAAACTATTGTGAGTGCAGTAATTGGTGGGTGGCTCAAACAATCTGCAGTTGTATTTGAGCTCCCCTTTTTGTGTTTGATTATCAATTGGAATTTCTGAAGATATGTGGCCCACTTCTGATGCCTCTCATTTCAGAGCTTGCTTTGTGTCTGGATGAATTCCAATGGTCTGTGGTCTGTGTGAATGACCGTTTCTTTTCCCAAGATGTAGTGTTTCCATTGTTTGTAGGCTTGCACAATGGCATAGAGCTCCTTATCATATGTTGGATATTTCCTGACTGTATCAGTGAAAGTTTCACTATGATATGCAACAGGATGGCCATGTTGCATGATGACAGCTCCCATGGCATATTCAGATGCATCTGTCATCAACTCAAAAGGTTGATGCAAATCTGGCAAGGCAAGAACAGGGGCTGAGCAGAGTCTATTCTTCAAATTCTCAAATGCCCTTTGCTGTATTTCACCCCACTGAAATGTAGCTTTTTCTCCTCCTTTAGTCACTTGGGTTAGTGACCAAGCAACATGTGAAAATCCCAGAACAAACCTCCGGTAGAAATTTGCAAGACCCAAAAAGCGACGAAGCTCTGTGAGGGTCCTTGGTGTGGGCCATTCTCGAATAACCCGAATCTTTTCTGGATCAACATGGACCCCTTTTGCATTCACAACATACTCGAGGTACTGAATTGTTGTCATCCCGAATGTGCATTTGTCAAGATTTGCATACAACTTGTGCTCCCGAAGAGTTTGAAGCACCTTACGAACATGTTGCAAATGTTCTTCACACATTCTACTATAGATGAGTATGTCATCTAAGTAGACAACCACAAATGAGTTGGTGAAGGGTCGTAGGATGTCATCCATCATCCTCATGAAGGTTGCAGGTGCATTAGTTAAGCCAAAAGGCATAACCAACCATTCAAAGAGCCCCTCCTTAGATTTGAATGCAGTCTTCCAAACATCAGTGGGATCGATGGGAATTTGGTGATAACCAGATTTGAGATCGATTTTGGTGAAGAACTTTGCACCACAGAGCTGGTCCAGCAGGTCATCAATCCTAGGGAGAGGATAGCGATTCTTCACAGAGATTTTATTCAGGGCTCGATAGTCAATACAAAGCCTCCATGTTCCATCTTTCTTTGATGCCAAGACAATTGGGCTACCACAAGGTGAAGAGCTTGGCCTGATGTGACCCTTTTGGATCAATTCTTGAATCTGTCTTTTTATCTCATCATTCTCCAAAATTGATCTGCGATACACAGGACTGTTAGGCAAAGGTGATCCTGGGATCAAATCGATAGAATGTTTTACCTGGCAATGTAGTGGAACTCCTGTAGGTGACTTGAATAAGTCATCATATTCTCCTGTGATGCATCCTATCTACTTCTATTGTTGTGTTGATTGCGTAGTCAGGACTGCAACATCGGCCTTCGTGGATTTCTGCGGCTTGACCACCATGAGGACAAATTGCTTTGTTTTCTCCACCAATCTCTTACATTGCTTTACACTGATCAGGGAGACAGATGTGGGAGGTGGTACCTCTGGTACCCTATAGCGCCATTTTCCAAGGGTGAGAGTAATCCTTCAGGTTCGTGATTCATAGATGCCATGTCGCTCATACATGAATGGCTGACCAAGGAGTACATCACAAACATCTAGATTGACTACATCACACAAGACTTCATCTTGGAATGGTTCTATGGCATATGGTCTCTCCCTGGGCTTAACCATCCAATACTATAGGGCTTTGGATGAGGCTTCACAGATAGATTTAGACTTTTCACAACTTTAGCAGAGATTAAATTCTTTTGACTCCCACTATCAAGAATGAAATGTAAAGGCGTACCTTTTACCCATAGTTTGGAGTGGAACAATATTTCCTTGTCATCTGGTCTTTCTCCACAGTTCTGTGATGAAGCGACAATGGTGTCCGGCTCAGCATCTACAATTTCTTCTTCGTCCTCTTTGACTGTGGGTTGTGTATGAGGCAGAGTAGTGGACGTTGAGTATTGTGACTCAGAAAGCAATGACTTGATGGCCCGACATTCTTCTTTGGAGTGAGTCCCAGTTTTGTGGTAATCACACCATTTTTCAGCCTTTCCTTTTTGGGATTTCTTATCCTGAAACTCCTTTTGCTTCCAATTTGGGCCTCGTGTTTGACCTTCCTTATCACTTTTCCATTTTGAGGGTTGACTCTTCGTATTCTTTCTGCCATTCTTCTGTTCAATCTTCACTGCAAATTTGTATGCCTCATCGAGGGTTTCCAAATTGAAGAGTTCCATTTCCCCCCGTATGTACCATTGTAGTCCACCACGATATTTGAGAGTCTTATGTTTCTCACTTTATTGAATGCCCAACCTTGCAGACAAAGAATGAAAAGTGTCTGTGTAATCTTGAACAGATTGGTCCTTACCTTGGTGAAGTTGTTGCCATTGTATGTAGAGATCATCATATGCTCCGATGGGATAGTACTCTTCTTTCACTGCTTCTACAAAATCATCCCAGGTAGGTTCCACCTCAAGGCCAATGTCATCTGTGCTGAACCTCTTTTTGCACACTTCCCACCAATTTTTCATAGGCAATGTTGATTTCAAAAGAGCAAAAGTAATCTTTTCTCCATCGGTAAACTTATTTACAGAGAAGTAGGAAGACAGTTGATCTAACCAATTTTCTACTGCATCAGCATTGATTTTACCTTCAAATGTAGGAATATCAAAATTTACCTGGACCTTGAAGGGTGTTGGGGCACTGAAAGGTCGTTCCCTGGATGAGGAGCTAGGAAGTGGAGCTGCGGAGCCAGGATTTCCCATCAGAAGTGTTTGAAGAATTTGGGAAAATTGTTGTAGCATCTGTGCTTGTTGCCGTTGGAGGGCCTCATTCACCATTTCCTTAAAAGGATCGGATGTCTCAGTGTCATTCTCCATTTGAGGTCGTCTAGAGCAAACAGGTGGAAAATTTGGAAGCTCAGTTGTTTCCCACCCAAGCTTCTTATAGCCTGACCTCGTCCTCGGGATCATACACTCTCAAGACAAACCGCTCTGATACCACTGATCCAAAACTCAAAAGTTTTGGTTGATAAATATCACAATAACATAGAAATAACACAATAACAATGAATTCTCTGAGAAGAGATGTATTACTCAAAATCGCAATACAAAAATATACTTATCTCTGGGAAGAGATGTCTGTCTTCACATTTCAGGTTACCTCTTCTTTTATACACAATTTGAAAGCATGGAAAGGATGTGGAAGGTCACCAATCTCGAGGGAGATGAAGTGGTATGACTTCCAATATTTAAAACAATACATAATTCAAGGAATTACTATTTTTAGAAACTTACTATTTTTAGACAGCACTATTAAAATTGAAATTTGAGGCACTTCCGTTGGGTTTTTGGGGGTCAAACTTCATCAAGCAGAGCTTCATGCCATTTCATGGTGTTCCCCTCATTCCTAGCTTTCCAACGGTTCAAACGGTGAGTCAATTGGAGATACGGTGCAAAAGTTATGGCTCCCGGAAGTTCCGTCATCAATTGGGGTGGAACTGTCACCCGAATTGTCGCCTGAATTGATGCCTGGATCATTCCTCCCTCCTTGAAAAGCAATGGTCCCCATTGTGTCAATACTCCCCATCAGGTGTGGTAGTTTTTTCTTGATTTGATTCTCTATGAGCCACTCACCTTGATGGCTCAGCTGACCCCTTTTGACCACTCGATAAAGCGGAATAGAACGTCCTCTGGTTGTCTTCATCCAAGTATCCACAATCTGATCCTCTTCCACTGGAGCAAAACTCTGTGGATCAAGTTCATCAATGTCGAGTTGTTCTGATACAAATGAATTGTCCAAGAGAGGTGGATGATATGGCTTTAGGAGCTCCACATTGAATATTGGGTGCAGACCAAGGTAGGCTGGGAGGTTTAACTCAAAAGCATTTTCTCCAACTCTTCTGGTGATGGTGTATGGACCATATCGCAGAGGCCAAATTTTTTTGTGTGGGCCTGCAAGTCATTCCTTCTGGAGCCGCAACCAGACCTTGTCACCCACAACAAAATGGTGTGCAATCTTGTGTTTATCATGGCGTTGCTTGTACTTTTGATTCATCTTCTCCAAGATGTCATGAACTTATTGCTGGAGGTGTTGCATTTGTTCAATAAACTTTGTAGCTTTTGCTGCCTCAGATCTTCCATGAGGTGTGTATTCTATGGTGGAAAATGGAACTGCTATATCAACTGGTGCCATGGGTTGGAACCCAAAACATACTTGGAATGGACTCTGCTTGGTCAAGCTGTGTAGTGCCCGATTGTATCCATGTTGTATAAAAAGAAGTCCCTCATCCCATGTGCGTGGATGTTTGGAGTGGTACATCCAAATCATGTGAACAATCAAGCGATTTACCACCTCTGTTTGACCATCAGTCTGTGGATGGAAGGCTGTGGACTTCATCAGCTTAGTATCCATCATCTTCCATAGAGAGGACCAGAAGATGCTCAAGAACCTGCTATCTCGATCTGAGACAATGGACTTGGGAAGACCAAAATGGAGCCATACATGACCAAAATATAGTTGAGCAGTTTCCTCAGCAGATATATTTTTTTTACAGGCAATCATGATAGCCATTTTTGAAAAACAATCAACTACCACAAAAATACAGTCCTTACCATGTTTGGAAGTGGGCAAGCCTGATAGAAAATCCATTGAGACGGATTCCCAAGGCCTGGTTGGTTCTGGCAATGGTGTGTACAATCCTTGCTTCTTATTTTTCGGCTTGGCTATTGCACATGGGGTGCAGGATTTGAGATATCTTTCTACATCCTTTCGCATATGGGGCCAGTAGAAGTGTTTTTGAAGAACCGCCAATGTTTTCTCAATACCAAAGTGTCCAGCTGTCCTACTGAAGTGTGCTTCCCATATCATCTTTTGTTGCTCTGCAACTGGAACACAGATGTGTCCCATATGACAGAGGACATTATCTTGCAAATAGAAATCAGAAACATGTGTACCTTTTTGAAGTGCTTGATATGTAGTAGCAAAGGTAGGATCTGCTTCATACAGGGTACCCCAAGTGGCAGTCTCATGTCCGCATAGGTCCAAAACTGTTGTGAGTGCAGTAATTGGTGGGTGGCTCAGACAATCTACAGCTGTATTTGAGCTCCCCTTTTTGTGTTTGATTATCAAGTGGAATTTCTGAAGATATGTGGCCCACTTCTGATGCCTCTCATTTCAGAGCTTGCTTTGTGTCTGGATGAATTCCAATGGTCTGTGGTCTATGTGAATGACCATTTCTTTTCCCAAGATGTAGTGTTTCCATTGTTTGTAAGCTTGCACAATGGCATAGAGCTCCTTATCATATGTTGGATATTTCCTGACTGTATCAGTGAAAGTTTCACTGTGATATGCAACAGGATGGCCATGTTGCATGATGACAACTCCCATGGCATATTCAGACGCATCTGTCATCAACTCAAAAGGTTGATGCAAATCTGGCAAGGCAAGAACAGGGGCTGAGCAGAGTCTATTCTTCAAATTCTCAAATGCCCTTTGCTATATTTCACCCCACTGAAATGTAGCTTTTGCTCCTCCTTTAGTCACTTGGGTTAGTGACCAAGCAACATGTGAAAATCCCAGAACAAACCTACGGTAGAAATTTGCAAGACCCAAAAAGCGACGAAGCTCTATGAGGGTCCTTGGTGTGGGCCATTCTCGAATAACCCGAATCTTTTCTGGATCAACATGGACCCCTTTTGCATTCACAACATACTCGAGGTACTGAATTGTTGTCATCCCGAATGTGCATTTGTCAAGATTTGCATACAACTTGTGCTCCCGAAGAGTTTGAAGCACCTTACGAACATGTTGCAAATGTTCTTCCCACGTTCTACTATAGATGAGTATGTCATCTAAGTAGACAACCACAAATGAGTTGGTGAAGGGTCGTAGGATGTCATCCATCATCCTCATGAAGGTTGCAGGTGCATTAGTTAAGCCAAAAGGCATAACCAACCATTCAAAGAGCCCCTCCTTAGATTTGAATGCAGTCTTCCAGACATCAGTGGGATCAATGGGAATTTGGTGATAACCAGATTTGAGATCAATTTTGGTGAAGAACTTTGCACCACGGAGCTGGTCCAGCAGGTCATCAATCCTGGGGAGAGGATAGTGATTCTTCACAGAGATTTTATTCAGGGCTCGATAGTTAATACAAAGCCTCCATGTTCCATCTTTCTTCGGTGCCAAGACAATTGGGCTACCACAAGGTGAAGAGCTTGGCCTGATGTGACCCTTTTGGATCAATTCTTGAATCTGTCTTTTTATCTCATCATTCTCCAAAACTGATCTGTGATACACAGGACTGTTAGGCAAAGGTGATCCTGGGATCAAATCGATAGAATGTTTTACCTGGCAATGTAGTAGAACTCCTGTAGGTGACTTGAATAAGTCATCATATTCTCCTGTGATGTGTCCTATCTGCTTCTATTGTTGTGTTGATTGCGTAGTCAGGACTGCAACATCGGCCTTCATGGATTTCTGCGGCTTGACCACCATGAGGACAAATTGCTTTGTTTTCTCCACCAATCTCTTACATTGCTTTGCACTGATCAGGGAGACAGATGTGGGAGGTGGTACCTCTGGTACCCTATAGCGCCATTTTCCAAGGGTGAGAGTAATCCTTCAGGTTCGTGATTCACAGATGCCATGTCGCTCATACATGAATGGCTGACCAAGGAGTACATCACAAACATCTAGATTTACTACATCACACAAGACTTCATCTTGGAGTGGTTTTATGGCATATGAAAGAAGACACTGATGAGTGACACGAAGGTCTCTCCCTGGGCTTAACCATCCAATACTATAGGGCTTTGGATGAGGCTTCACAGATAGATTTAGACTTTTCACAACTTTAGAAGAGATTAAATTCTTTTGACTCCCACTATCAAGAATGAAATGTAAAGGCGTACCTTTTACCCATAGTTTGGAGTGGAACAATCTTTCCTTGTCATCTGGTCTTTCTCCACGGTTCTGTGATGAAGTAATAATGGTGTCTGGCTCAGCATCTACAATTTCTTCTTTGTCCTCTTTGACTGTGGGTTGTGTATGAGGCAGAGTAGTGGACGTTGAGTATTATGACTCAGAAAGCAATGACTTGATGGCCCGACATTCTTCTTTGGAGTGAGTCCCAGTTTTGTGGTAATCACACCATTTTCCAGCCTTTCCTTTCTGGGATTTCTTATCCTGAAACTCCTTTTGCTTCCAATTTGGGCCTCGTGTTTGACCTTCCTTATCACTTTTCCATTTTGAGGGTTGACTCTTTGTATTCTTTCTGCCATTCTTTTGTTCAATCTTCACTGTAAATTTGTATGCCTCACCGAGGGTTTCCAAATTGAAGAGTTCCATTTCCCCCCGTATGTACCATTGTAGTCCACCACGATATTTGAGAGTCTTATGTTTCTCACTTTCTTGAATGCCCAACCTTGCAGATAAAGAATGAAAAGTGTCTGTGTAATCTTGAACAGATTGGTCCTTACCTTGGCAAAGTTGTTGCCACTGTATGTAGAGATCATCATATGCTTCGATGGGATAGTACTCTTCTTTCACTGCTTCTACAAAATCATCCCAGGTAGGTTCCGCCTCAAGGCCAATGTCATCTGTGCTGAACCTCTTTTTGCACACTTCCCACCAATTTTTCACAAGCAATGTTGATTTCAAAAGAGCAAAAGTAATCTTTTCTCCATCGGTAAACTTATTTACAGAGAAGTAGGAAGACAGTTGATCTAACCAATTTTCTACTGCATCAACATTGATTTTACCTTCAAATGTAGGAATATCAAAATTTACCTGGACCTTGAAGGGTGTTGGGGCACTGAAAGGTCGTTCCCTGGATGAGGAGCCAGGATTTCCCATCGGAAGTGTTTGAAGAATTTGGGCAAATTGTTGTAGCATCTGTGCTTGTTGCCGTTAGAGGGCCTCATTCACCATTTCCTTAAAAGGATCGGATGTCTCGGTGTCGTCCGCCATTTGAGGTCGCTTGGAGCGAAAGGTGGAAAATTTGGAAGCTCAGTTGTTTCCCACCCAAGCTTCTTATAGCCTGACCTCGTCCTCGGGATCATACACTCTCAAGACAAACCGCTCTGATACCACTGATCCAAAACTCAGAAGTTTTGGTTGATAAATATCACAATAACATAGAAATAACACAATAACAATGAATTCTCTGAGAAGAGATGTAGTATTACTCAAAATCGCAATACAAAAATATACTTATCTCTGGGAAGAGATGTCTGTCTTCACATTTCAGGTTACCTCTTCTTTTATACACAATTTGAAAGCATGGGAGGGATGTGGAAGGTCACCAATCTCGAGGGAGATGAAGTGGTATGACTTCCAATATTTAAAACAATACATAATTCGAGGAATTACTATTTTTAGAAACTTACTATTTTTAGACAACACTATTAAAATTTAAATTTGAGGCACTTCCGTTGGGTTTTCAGGGGTCAAACTTCATTGAGCAGATCTCCATGACATTTCAAGATGTTCCCCTCGTTCCTAGCTTTCCAACGGTTCAAACGGCGAGTCAATTGGAGCTACGGTGCACAAGTTATGGCTCCCGGAAGTTCCGTCATCAATTGGGGTGGAACTGTCACCCGAATTGTCGCCTGAATTGATGCCTGGATCAATTTGAAATCATCAATAGTTTTTGGCATGCCTAGTGGGACCAATATTGAAGTTTATTTCAAGATCATATGAACTAGAGAGCTATGAGGAGTCATAGCTGTGGACCAGTAACCATATCACAATCTACTACAAATCTAGGTATTTTTTGCCACCTTTGGTAACTAGTCCAAGAAGAAGAGTCAACAAGTTTGTACCAATACCAAGAGAAAATATGGGAGCCCCTATACCCCCAAGAAATTATGCAAGCTAGAACACTGGTAGTGCCTTGATTCTCCCAATACCACCAGCCACTTGGGACCCTATCACAGTGAATGTCCAAAAATCTCTACCCAAGTTCAGTGGGAAAGACTTTAAAATACCTAAGGAACATCTTCAGGATGTATCAAATGTCTACGCTATACATGTTGTCACATAGAAAAATGTGGCCATAATATTATTAACAACTTCTTTTAAAGGGAAGGCTCTAGAATGTTATTGGTCTTTGACCCCAAATACCATATCTACATGGGATCAGCTCAGAGATCTTTTCTTTAAAAGATTTGAAGAGAAGGGTGATAAGTCTTCTTTGTTACATCAATTAATTACCATTTAAAGGGCACCACAAGAAGCCATGACTGACTTCAATTCCAGATTTCAAAGACTTGGGAAAGAATCCCTACTACAGCTAGACCATTACCATGTATGGCTATAGTATTTTATCTTAAGGCTTTGAATTTAGATATATCTGTTATGATTCAGTCACTTGGAGGACACACTTTGCCCGAGGCTTATGACTATGCGGTTAGAGCTGAGAATAATTTGATAGATGCTAGAAAGTTACCCCCAAAGCCTCCCATGTCCATGTTCCCACAAATTTCCTTGCCATTACCTTAAGAAGCCCCTAAATCTATAGCCCCACCTGTGTTTATGTACACCTATCCTCAACCATCTACTAAATAAATTGTCCCCACTCAGTCATCTGAGTTGGATGATATCAAGAATATCTTAAGGACATTTTCTAATGATTTGATCAATATAAAAAGATAGAAAAATACTTTCCCTAAGCCTGCATATCAAGGCTATCAAGGAAATAGATTTTCAAACCAATATCAGGGTCCTCCAAGACAAACTAACCATCAACCAGCAAATCAATTAGTTGCAGTCCCCACACCTACACAAACTATTCCTCCCAATTCAAATAGGGAGATTGTTCCAGGGCAAAATAACTATGTGGATAACAGTAATGCCTGGTGTTTCCCTTGCAATAATGCTCATACACCTAGAGATTGTCCTATGGGTAATCTACAACAAAAGGTGATAGAGAAAAGAAGAATGGATGGTTAGTTTGCAAATTCTAGTGACAATCAAGCCTACCAGTCTTCTGGTATGCAGAATTTAGTCCTAGTGGCTCAGATGCAAGGGATGTTCTTACAACAAGAGGAATAAATAGCCCCAAAATATGCTTTGTTCTCATGGGTTGAAGATGAAGAATCAGTATTTTTGAATGAAGCTTCTATTTCCAAGAAACTAGTGGTGCAATCAGACTACTATACTAGATCAAAGAGAAGAATGCTAGAATAGCTTGAAGTTGTAAACAATGAAGTTATGGAGAATCCTTCATTTCAATGTCATCAACACACAACTGTTAGACAAGAAATGCTTCAGCCAGTGTAGAATCAAGAAGTTCCTGAACAAGTTCAAAGAAATACAAGATATCCTAATCTTCCAAGAATTCAAACTTTTGGACCAATGAATGTGGTGGATCAACTAAAGATGACCCCAACATAAGTATCAATTTGGAACATGTTAGCTATTCTTGAACAAAGGACACTATTACAAGAAGATCTTCAAAATCAAGCAATGCCCAAATATACTGAAGGACATATTGATAAAAGAAAGGTCAAAAACATAGTTCATCTATAGACAATAGCCTTAGTGAACAATGCATCAAAGGTAAGCCAATCCAAACTGGATTCCTTCCATTTTACTAAGATAGGTGACTGGACTAAGTATAATCAGGAAAAAGAAAATAAACCATTGTTAGCTATGACACATAGTGACCCATATGAAAATTATAACTCTACTGGTTTGGGCACTTATATTATTTTTGATGAGGACCATGAAATCTCAAATGTTTTAAGGGAAGAGACACCAACTACTCAAGGATCTGAAAAAGATTCAGAAATCTAGACTTTAAATTTTGATGGGGCTAGAAGTAAAAATGGTGCTAGAGCAGGAATTTGTCTTACTGCTCCAAATGGTGACATTTTTTTAAGGTCTATCTATTTTCAATTTGCTTGTACTAATAATGATGTTGAGTATGAATATTTAGTACATGGACTCCTATTATCCAAGAAAAAGGGAATAAATAATCTAATAGTAAAAGGAGATTCAGAATTAGTAGTAAAGCAAATTAAAGAAAAGGCAATAACAAAGAATGTCAGAATGAAATCCTATAAGCACAAAATTTGGGACTTAATATCAAATTTTGAAGCTTTTAATATTGAAGTAGTTCCTAAGATTCAAAATTTTGAAGCTGATAGGATGGCACAGATTGGTTCACAATTTGGTCCAACAACTAGCCTATTAGTTAATGAGTCAGTAAAGGTTATAGTAAGGCCAACTATTCTTGATAATGATGAGAATTGATAAGTATTTGAGAATGATTCTCAAGTACTCTCATTCTTGCAAAAATCAGGGGAATTTGCCGATCAATTGCAACCAAATATTGAAGAGGCATATGAGGATCAAATTATACAATTAAAGAATAAAGAACTTCCCAAAGGTTTAATCACTTTAGAAAGCCTTTTTGATCTAGAATATGTAAGCCTAGAGAAGAAAAGGTTCCAAGCAAACAAAGCATATTATTCTGAAATAGAAGTGAGTGAAGGGAAAAAATTAAAAGTTGGAAATTCTGCAACTCAAGAAGAAAAGGAAAGGCTAATTAAATTATACAAGAAATATAACAAAGTCATAGCCTGGAGCTATGAAGACCTTTATGGATATAATAGAGACATCATTCAACACACAATAGAATTGACTGAAGGATCTAAGCCTGATAGACAAAAATAGAGACCAGTGAATCCAAGAATTGAGCCTCTAATGGTAGATGAGTTACAAAAACTTTTATATTTTAAAATAATTTTTCCAATCAAACACTCAACTTGGGTATCAAATCTGGTACTAGTTAGGAAAAAGAATGGTGATATAAGACTTTGTGTAGATTTCAAAGATCTAAACAAAGCATCTTTGAAGGATCACTATCCCTTGCCCTCCATGGAACAAATTCTACAAACTGTGGCTGGATCATAGAGATTTTCTTTGATAGATGGTTTCTCTAGATACAATCAGATTTGGTTGGCTAAATAAGACCAATACAAGACTGCTTTTACTACCAAGTGGAGAACATTTGCATATGATAAGATGCCATTTGGCCTATCAAATGCTAGAGCCACTTTTCAGAGAGCTATGGATGTTGCATTTGGGGAACTAATAAATAAAATCATCTTGATTTATCTTGATGATCTTACTATTTTTTCAAAGAATGCTGCTAATCATTTTGATCATTTAGAAGCTGTGTTTAAAAAATGTCAAGAATTTGGAATATCCTTGAATCCTAAGAAATGTATCTTTGCGGTCCCTCAAGGCAAATTATTGGGACATATAGTATCTAAAGGAGTTTCCATAGACCCAAAAAGAGTGGCAACTATAATGAATTTACCTCTTCCAGTCAATAAGAAAGCAATCCAATATTTCTTAGGAAAGATTAATTTCATTAGTTGGTTCATATCTGAATTTGCAGGGTTAGTAAGACCAGTGAATTTTTTGTTTTAAAAAGACCTAATTTTCAAGTGGACTACAGAAGGAAGGCAAGCCTTTGAAGAGGTCAAGAAAGCTATTTCAATAGCTCCAATACTTAGAAATCCAAAATTTTCTAAGCCTTTTGTAATGTATGTATATGGAGGAGAGCTCGGTATTGTTGTTGTTCTAACATAGAAGGATTATAAGTAAGAGGGAGAACATCCAATAGCATTTTTCTCGAGGACTCTTAGAGAATATGAAACTAGATATAACTTTGTGGAAAAACAAGCATATGCTATGGTAAAATTTCTTAAAAAGTTTAGGCATATAGTATCAGGAAATAAAATTATAATACTTGTAGCACATCCAAGTGTCAGAGAATACATCATGGAGGGTGAAATTACTAAAAAAGAGCAAACTGGATAACTAAGATCCTTGAATATGATGTAGAAGTCAAACCCACTAAATTAGTTAGAGGTAGGGGTTTGTGTCAATATATGACTCAAGAGCTTGAAAAGATGATACCTGAAGAGATAAATTTAGGAACAGAAGAAGAAATTGTATTGAGAATACAAGAAGTTGATCAAAAATCTTGGGTCACAAGCAGGATTCATTTTATGAAAAATGGGATTTACCCAAGAGAACTCCCTCAATATAAGAGAAGATACTATAGGATGCAAGTAATTCATTTTGTTTTAATTGAATAGGTTCTTTTCAAAAGAAATTCTGATGACAAATTGTTAAGATGTGTAGAAAAAGATGAGGCTAAGAAAATACTACATGAAATACATCATGGAGTATCCAGTGGACATTTTTATACAAAGACCATAGCTATAAAGATAAGTGAAGCAGGTTATTTCTGGCCTACTTTATTTATAGATTGTTATTAGCTAGTTAAAAAATGTAAATCTTGTCAATATTATGTGGGGATGAGAAGGAATGCAACAATGCCTCTTAGCCCTATAATTATGGATGAACCTTTTGCTCAATGGGGTCTTGACTTCATTGGAATGATAAATCCAGTATCTAGTATGGGTCACAAATGGATCTTAATAGCCACAGATTATTTAACCAGTGGATTGAGGTAGTGCCACTCAAAGAAGCAACAAAAATGTGATCTTAGATTTTTTAGGGAGTATCACTACTCATTTTGGGGCTCCTCGCACCATAATTTCAGATAATGCTAAAGCATTTTTAGGGTCCAAAGTATCTAAATTTGTATTAAATCATGGAATATATCTAAAAAATTCTTCTAATTATTACCCTCAAGGTAATGGTTTGGCAGAATCAACTAATAAGAACCTGATTGGACTCATCAAAAGAATAGGGGCTGATCATCACAAGGAATGGCATAAAGTGCTTAATTTAGCACTATGGGCTGATAGAATTATGCCTAAACAGGTGATCAAAATGTCCCCATATGAATTAGTATATGGGAAACCTGCTATAATTCCCCTAAGCTTAAAGATTCCTACTCTCCAACTGATCAAATAGATTGAAATTGAAGAAAATGGCCCCATGCAGGTCAGACTCACAAAACTTCTAAAAGTTCAAGAAAAGAGGGATGAAACACATGATTCATTAATAAAGCATCAAAAAATAATTAAAGACTATTTTGATAAAAGGACTTCAAATCCCCATTTTGAAACAGACTCAATTATTTTGAAATGGGATGTAAGAGCCACCAAACCAAGTCAACACACTAAGTTTGGAGCATTATGGACTAGCCCTTATAAAATTTGGGCGTGTAAACAACAAAATTCATTTGAGCTAGAAATGATGGAAGGTGAACCTGAAGAGATTCATGTAAATGGAATCTATTTGAAACATTTTAGTTAAAATTGTGTTTTTTTTAGTAATTTCATATCATGCAAGAGTTGTAAATTCTTTTTGAGCAGGCTCAAAATTCCTTGGGGTCACCAATAACTATAGAGTTAAAAAATACTCTATGTTTAATTCTTTTTTTTATCAGCACATGATCTGGATCACTGTCCCCACATAATTTGGTTCGAGATGGTGAAGTTTTTTAAATAGAGCGCAGGCTCTAGTTTCCTTTTGATTCAATTTTCTCAAAGTGTTGAAGTAAAATGAAAGCTACCAAGTGTCATCATTCTAAGCACCTTTCATATTTTCTATGAGTTGGTCAAAATGTGCCATGTATCTCATAGTGACTCAGCAGAACACACCAAGTGTCAGCATCTGCGGTTTCATATCTGCACTCATGTTTCATCTCTTTTCAATGAAAGGTTTTAACAAGCTAAGTATCAAGATCAAGCAAAAAGTGCCAAGTGGAAGTTGTGAAAGGTCTCAATTTTTATTTTCTAAAAGTGATGGAAGATGCCACATACCCTAGCAAAAGAGAGCAGAAGACACCACGTGGTGCGATTTGAATTATCTTCATTTTTGCTTCACTGATATAGAAAAGATCATGGTTGTTTCTGAAGCAAGAAAAAGCCACCAAGTGTCATTGTCTATGTAAATATGAAATGAGACCTATTTGTTTCTATGGTATAAATAGAGTAAAGTGGAGACCGCCATGTGTCATCTTCCACAAGTTTCTAAAAAAGTAGCTAAGTGGAGACTACATGTAACCCCAGATAAGTAAAGCAGAGATTGCCATGTGTCCTTTAATGAAGCAACGGAGATTGACACCTATCCCTGTGTCCCTTTTAAAGTTACTCAGGTAAGAAATGTTGTGAGTCTTATTTTCTTTTACGCTATTGAAGTTTTTAGGAAGTGGATTGTGACAAGTGTCAAAGGCGGAACACTCCTGAGCAAAGACACAAAAGAGTATAAGTTATGCAAAAAGTGCCATGTGTCTTTGATAGGCACTACAAAACATGACAAGTGTCATCCTCCAGTGTCTCCTAAAGTAATAAGAAGGTTTTTAAGAAACTGGCTAAGTGTTACCTAGTGTTTAAGAGAAGGGAGCATCCTGCAATCTATTTCAGCCAATGAACTACCAGAAGACAAAGCATTTCAAAATCTATAAAATATATTCTGTTAGACACTTCCAGTTTGATTATATTTTATTTGGGCCATTAGATTGGGAAAAACAGACAATTTGGAGTGAATCCAAGGCTATAAATAAGGGTGTATAGATCACTGGAGGAAGGAGATCAGAGAGAATTTTTTGAGAGAATTACTGTTAAGAGTTTAGACTTTTTGGATCTATGACTAGGAATATCATATGTTTTTGTTCTATCTTCCTAAGTTGGAAGGTTTATGTAACTATGCATGTTTTTGTGCCTCTTATGTGACTGGAAGATTAATGAGAAGATTGAATCCTATGCCTTTGTTGATATTTTCTATGTTATTGCAAAAGTAGTCTAGGCTGTGTTGTCAAGAGTTAGACTTTCTAGAGCTGTGATTAGGAATGTCATTTGCTTTTGTCTCATTTTCTTAAGTTGAAAAGTTTATATAACTATGCGTGTTTCTGTGCCTCTTATGTGACTAGGAAATTCAAATAAGAAGATTGAGCCCTATGCCTTTGTTGACATTTTCTACATCACTACAAAAGTAGTTTATGCTATGAGCCTCTGTTTCTATTATTTCCATCTTTTACATTGATCATGCACTTTTTTGCTCTTAAATGTAAATGAATCCTACATATAGTTTCACTGTGCTCAGGATTAAGGTCAAATTACATTCAGGCGCATCACCATAGTTAGATTTTATTTCTTGCATTTGTGTTTCTGTTAAAATTCCTGTCCCTTTTTCCAATATATACTTGATTTAAAGAACCAACTTCTCTAAAATCTAGAGGTTGTTTCAAGTTGCAAGTCCCACATCTTGAAACTTCCCATTGTTGGTGTTTAGAACAAGTGCAATTTTAAATCATCAACACATCCTATGTAAATACATTTTTAGTGGAGGTTTGGATGTTTCTAGTCTGAATCTAATGTATCATTAAACATTCTTTTATGTTCACAAGGTCTTAGGCTCCAATCTTGTTTTTATTTAATTTTGTGTTCTGGTAAAAATATAGATAATCGAGATTCCTAATGACACATATGACATGCCCAATGAGACTAAAAACTCATACCTATCTTTTGATCCTATTTAATAACCTTCATTTGAAGAATATTTGATTATTTTGGATCTTTTATATTAATTTTTTTTACCATTTTTTATCTTCTATGTTTCAATGAATTTGTTCACAAAAATAATGAAAATGTTATAGTTTTTCTACTAATCAGTGAAATTGCCCACTATGGCAAAATCATCATTGTTATTCATTCCTATGTAGTTTTTTACAAATCAATGAAATCATTAAATTATCAATTAAATCATCACATTCATCAACAAATTGATATATTATCATCAAAATTATCATTATTATAATTGAAATTGACTTTATAAATAATGAAATCATTTATGTTCATTCTCTGGCCTATGAAGAGATTCTTATTCATCAAAATCATTTAAATATTGATGAAATTATTATAAAAATTGATGAAATTGTATCTATATCAACAAAATTATTCTCAGGTATATTTCTATCTGGTTTTCTCTTCATTAGTGAAATTGTCTTACTATCAACAAAATTATCTTACTATCAACAAAATTATATTTACTATCAACAAAATTGTCTTACTCTCTACAAAATTATTTTGCTGATTATCAAAATCATCCTGTAATTAGTGAAATAATTTCTATTTATAATTTTTTATTCTTTGTGGGTTTTTTTAAATTGACAAAATTATTTTCTACTAAATGGCAAATTTGTTTTAGTGTCAAAATTTGAGATTTGGGAAAACATAGAAAATCAACCTCCTTCACTTGTCAAAGACCACCAAGAAAAATTAATAATATTTTTTGCTTTTAGGTTCCAAAAGTGGGGTGATTTATTCAAACAATCATGTTTTCTACTCACATTTAATTTTGGTACTTAAAAATTAACTCACATTTCATTTTGGGTTCTAATAAAACTTGCTTATTTTTCAAGTTTTTTTTCAGTTTGTGAAAGTTTCTTTGTTTCTTATTGTTAATTAAGTATTTTTTCTAGATATTTTACATGTGTAATCTCCCCTTTGAGTGACTCAAAAACACAAATATCTTATTTGTTTTAAAATCCTAAATATTTGCCTACTATGCTCTTTGCTCATCCTTAGTGGGAGTTGCATGAATCAAAATGATACCTTTTTATTTTAGCTTTGTATTTGTGGTGTCATTACCTTATTGTGAGGCCTTAGGGCATGATGATTTCTATTTCATTACACAACATTATACCAACCTTGTTATTTGATAGGCTATTTCTATTGAGGCTACACCAATGGTATTTTAACTGATGGTACCTCAAACCCTGATTGCACTAGTAACACTTCACTAAAACCCCTACAACTGAAGTGGTCACAAAGGGACAAGACCCTTTGGTGAATGGCCTAAACAATATCACATATAATTGATGAATATTTATAAATCACCCCTCTAGAAAGCCCTCAAAAACTTTATTTTAAGATTATTTAGACATGAAACATTCATTGATTCAAGGGTGTAAATGTTAATAGATCGCAAAGATATCTTTTACGTACAAAATTTTTGATATAAGGGTGGGATTAAAACACCACCAATAATTTATTTAATGAACCTTAAATTTTATCCTCTCTCAAAGCAAGTATATCAAAAGACTCTAGGAATGTGGAGTAATCCCATGTCATTCACTAAAATAGGGTTACTAGATTGATTATTTTATTAATTGATTATGGTGTCAAAAGTTTGTCATAATTTACATACACCTACACAAAAATGAGTTACTATATCCATTTTATTGGTACAAAATTATTAAAAATCATTTATTCCATACCTTCTTTGTGTGAAATTGTATCGTTAATCTATCCACATTCCAAGTATAAATTATTATTTTATACTAAATTGTGTCCACATTGTGTCAAAAACCACACCTCTCTTATATAAAATTGTACCATTACTATACCCATTTTATTTTGAACCTATTATAGTCTTATTCCTAAAATTTTAATTCTAAGGTCATTTCCAATCGAGACTCCATACTATTCTCTTATGTTCAAGTTGACTCTATTAAAATCTAAGGATTTTCTTATGTTGGTTTCCAAACATTATTATTTTCTCATTACCATATAGATATATAGCATAATTCATGTCTAATATGAATCACCACACACAAAGTGGTATGGTTTATAATATTGCTTATGAGGATGATTGGTCTCAAAGTCAATCTAATCCATTCATATATCAACCTAATTTTCCTCATAATCAATAAGATTTCATGAATCTAAATTATTTGGAATTTAACCAAACTATGTATGAGGAAATGCCACTAATGTATAATGCATCTTAAATCCAATTTGAGAAAAAAAAATTGATAATAGAGAATACATTATTTTTCATTTATTAGATACGAGTGTCAAAGCTCCTCATGATTTTACCATATAAAACATATGTAAAATATTTCCATTACCAAATACTATCCAAATTACTCAGTGGAATGAGGATGTACCCTCTTTTAGTCATGATCCCCTAATTGTTCAAATGTCCATAATTATAGAAATGTCTGGAAAAGGGAAAGAACTACTTGTAGCCTCACCCAAAGTCTCACCCAATGTCTTAGCCCAAGTATGAAAAATGAGTAAAATGTTCAATAACCTTTCTACTTTGGTACTTAATTTAAGAACTAATCCTACAATTGAACATCAAAGAGAGGATATGTTGTTTGATCCATTACCTAATGTTGAGACAACCATTAATCCTGAGTAATAAACATCTAAAGATTATTTACAACTAGTTGTATAATATCTCCTCAAAAAATATCCCAATCCTCACCAAGTTTATAGCAATACCATGTGTCGAATTCTAACTAAACAAATTCCTTCTAAATAGTTACAAAGTTCAAATTCTCTCTAGTAACTCCTTATGGAGATACAAAACATTACTTCTAATTCCCAATTCCCCAATGCAATTCTACTAATGTTTCCTTTAAAACACATCAATAAGTTCCATTAGTCCAATAGGTTTATTCTACTAAAAAAAATCTGAGTCACTCAAAATTAAGTCCTTAGTCAAAATAAATAGCATTCCCACTATGAAACAATGTATTTCTATCCCACAATCTAACTGTAATAATTACCAATTTCTTCCCCCTACACATCAATGTGTATCCATTCCTTCTTCCAATCAAAACCAATACCATGTTTTACCTAACTAATCAAACCTTGGTAATATAACTAATAATTCTAATTGGTTAAGGTAAATAGTTCCTATAAATATGATGAACAACCAATTCCATTCTCAACTAAATAATCCTCCATCTACTTCCTAAAATACTATCTTTTCTCAAGAATTATAGGCTATGAAAGGGTGACCCAAGACTATTGTTTGTTTCCTATCAAGAGGTCAGATATAACTCTAATTTCTTACTTTGATTGTTCTCATGAAGCTTGAATGGTTCTAACTTATAATGATTTACACATCTTCCAAAAGTTTCTATTAAAAATTTTGCTAACTTGTCAAAGAATTTAATTAAACACTTTTATTATATCAAACAAAGAGGAGATGATAAATTTTATACATATATTCAAATATGGCGAGCACTAGGTAGCAAATTTTTCCATGCACTTCCTAACATTGAGTTGGCAAAAAAATTTATGACAAATTTGAATTCAGAATTAGCACTTAGTCTCATATTATAGTGTCTGGAAACTTTTTATGAAAACATTACTAAAAGTGTTAAAATAGAGAAAGCTCTAATTGATAAAGGATTGATTAAAATCTATTCATAGATTCAAAATTGGTCTCAACATTAGTCTCCAAGTCAGAACCATAATCAAAACCAACATTTTACTCCAAATCTAGCAAATGTGGTAGATAAGCCCAAGCCTTTCAATTGTAATAAGAATATGGTGGGAAATAGAGTTACAAAGGATAGACATTTTCAAATCATACATCCACCACTAGTACAAAAGGTTCATCAACCATAACCTCTTGCTTTGCAAAGGCAACCTCCTCAAAGAAATCAATTTACTATATGACTATTTACTAATCTAGAGAGACCATTGAGAATGTGTTTTCTATTAATATTATTGGATACCCAAATACAAAACCTTATGATGACAATTAACCTAAACAAGAACGGTATAGGGATAATGAATAATATGAGTATCATCAAATTAAAGGACATGCAATTCACAAATGTGTGAAATTATGGCATCTCATTTAGGACATGATGGAAAGAGGAGAAATTGAGTTAAATAATGTTTCATCCTCTAATTCTTATTAGAATATGAGGATTTAAAAAAACCCTTTCCCTCAGTATAATAAAAATCAATAGGAACAATAAAAATAGTGTCAACCAAATAACAATCATAATTAGAACCAAGATTACTAGACTCATAACATTGATTATAATGTTACCCCCATGATTACAACATAATGGGATGTATCACATAATATCACATAGCCAAAATCATAATCAATCACTATTCCCATTATAATTAATAGGCAAATCATTTTTATCCTATGATAAGGTTAATATATTTTTGGATTTCCTCCTCCTTATGATTCTCATTCTTGAGTTACTATTCCAAAACCTATTTATTCTTCTTCAAACTTTGGTATTTATATTTGCAATTGAGATTATGTTGTTATAACTTGATGTGATAAAATACCCTTCAAGTTATTATACCTTATTATGTTGATCATGATCCACTTTCTCATTCAATTCTTATTCCTGATCAATCAAAACCTAGATATGCACCTATTAAGAAGAAACATGATCTTGTGGATCAATTGAATAAAACACCATCATATATTTTCATTTTGGATCTATTATGTACTTCTTAGCTTTAAAAATATATATTATATGAGATTTTGAGTCAATATTAGGTGATAAGTAATATTACATTAGATAAATTTCAAGCAATGGTCATACACTTGTCTCTAGGTCCATAGTTGGTATTTGATAAAAGTTATATCTCAACTCTTGGAGCTTCCCACACTAACTCTTTATATATTTAATTCACAATTATGCTCCAAAAAATCAAGTGGGTAATGATAGATAGTTTTTTATAGTCTTTACATTATTTCATTAAAGCTCATCCAACAACTAGGATATACTTTAAGATATCTCAATAATGATACCATTACTTTCAATGGGTATGATAATATGGAATGAAAATCAAAAGGCACAATTTCCATGCCCATCCAAGTTGGGTCAGTCATACATAGTACCTTATTCCATTTCATTGATCTAGACTTACCTTATAATCTCCTTCTAGGTTGTCTATGGGTTCATGATATGCATGGTGTTCATTCTACACTCCATCAATGTATTAAGTTTCCTCATTCTAGAATAGAGGTTAATAATCCTAGATATTTGTAGCCATATCAATATTGAAAACATTTATAAGTAAAAGGTCTTTAATATACCTATTCTCCTAGTGCTTCTAGTACCCTCAAAAAGGATAAATAGGTAATATCTGATCCACCTCCATCTAGTTATCTAGACCCCAATACACTTGATTATTCTTCTAAAGAACCTTTCTCCTCATTAAATTTCTCCCATTTCAACATTCAGGATAAAGGTTTGGGCACATATAGTATGGAATATGACTTTCGTGTTGCTAAATTTCCTAGATCACCTAAGTCTCATGGCCTACCCAAGATGGAGTGGTTCAAGAAGAGGACAACATATTATCTTATGTAACTTCTTCCATTTGTTCTAGGAAAGGATTTTAGTAAAGAAGATTTGAATCAAAAAGACAAGTCATGGTTGTACAATGAGAATCTAGCTCCTTATTTTCAAAGTAAAAATTACCCTATTCCTAAAAAAATTATGGCACATAATGCTTTAAAAGGCAAAGGATTGGTGAAAAAATAACAAGGTCAACTAGATCTTATTATTCTTGTGAAACATTTAAAGAAACAAGGATTAAGATACAAATGATCTAGGGTAGTCCCCCAACATACTAAAAGTGGTTTAACCTATGCACTAAAAGATGGTGTTCCTAAAAATGACACAAAGTCATATTATAGTATATATTTTCAGCTTACCAACACTAACATATTTGATTCATTCTTTGTTCTCACCATTTTTTATGTTCCCTACATTGCCCTTACCTTTCAATATCCCAACCTTATTGATTTGGACCAATAAGGAAATGATATTACTCTTGATTAATTATCAAACAAAGAATCACTCATTTATTTCTTGGGCCTAAGAGATGGTTTATTGATAGGTGACCGTAAGAAGGTATTTGTATTCACTTTGGATCCTATGACCTAATTTAGGGAGCAAGTAAACTTCCTAAGTCAAAATAAAAATGAAACATCATTATTCTTAAGTGAAAATATTTTTAAGGTGATTTTGGAACACAGAAAAAGTAAAGATAAAGATGAGTCCTTTGGTGAAAACCTATTTTGAGTGGAATTTGATGAGGAAGGTCAATCTCCTTCATTAGAAGCCCAAGATTCCATAAGTCCACATTTATCATATAGTACTAAAATAAATCTTGAAGATAATGATGAATTTGAGCATATGGTTCCATAAAATGCACATTCAGTATCTCATTGGCCATTATCTAATGGGAATGATTATAATTCTTCCTACATGGGTCCATATGGGAGTCCAAATTCTATGTTTTATGATCAATTACCTTCTTTTCCTATGATTCAGGATGATGGTTCCACTCTTATGGTGGAAGACATGACATAAGTTAGCATTGACACATATGATGATCCCAATATAATAAAGCTTGGTGTATCCCTCACTTTAGAGGAGTGTGAATTATTTAATTCCCCTCTCATAGAGTTCATTGATATATTTGCTTGAGCCTATTTAGATAATCATATTCTAGATCCTTCATTAGTTGTTAATCATTTGTTTATGCATCTAGATGTCAAACCTATTAAGTAGAAATTCAAAAAGATGCATCAAAAAATTGATATCCTAGTCAAAATTGAACTATAAAAGTTACTTTTGCTAGGTTTTATTAAACATATTTCCTATGTAGATTAGATTTATAACATTGTTCATGTCAACAAGAGACTAGTCAACATTTGAATCTACACAGATGTCAAAGATATAAACAAATCTTGTCCTAAAGATGATTTTACATTGCCTAATATATATATGATTATAGATTCCATGGCTGGCTATGAGATGCTATCTCTTATGGATGGTTTTTAAGGCTATAATCATAATAAGATCACTCTAGAATATCAAGTCAAGGCAACATTTATAACCCATTGGGGCACATTTTGTTATCAATTCATGACATTTGGATTGAAAAATGAAGGAGCCTCTTATCAATGATAAATGACCGTAGTCTTTCATGATCTCATGCATGAAATATATTGAAGACTATGTTGATGATAGCCTATGAAAATCCAAAACTTGTGTAGAGCACTTAATAGTGTTGTAAAGAATATTTGAATGGATTCACGAGTATAAAGTGAATCTCATCTCTAAGAATTTTTTTTTGGGTTGCATCTATAAATTTTTTAGGATTCATTATTTCTCGTAGGGGCATTGAAGTTAATCTATAAAAAGTGCAAGATATCATTGAAATGCCACCTCTTACTAATTTGAAGAAACTTCAAAGTCTACAAGGTAAAATCTAGGCTATTAGATTATTCATCTCTCAATTTGTTGATTGATGTCATCTATTCACACATCTGATAAAGAGAAGAATTAAATTTAAATGGAATGTTAAATGCTAAGAGGATTTTTATCAACTTAAGGAATATCTAACAAATCCTCCTATACTTTTTCCACCAATATTGGGAAACCCTTTATTACTATACATTTATGTTACTACTAGTGCTTTGGGGGCATTATTATATTATCATGGTGATCAAGGGAAAGAATGAATTATTTATTATTTAAGAATAACATTAGTATCTTATGAGAAAAAACTATAATCCAATATAAAAAACATGTCTTGCATTAGTTTTTGCTTCCCAAAGTCTTAGACATTACATGTTAAATAAGAAGACATTGTTAATTGCCAAAGTGGATCCCTTAAAAGATCTATTAGAAAAAGTAGTTCTAATATGTCAAATAAAAAAATGGGTCATGTTGATTAGTGAGTTTGATATTGAGTACACAAATCAAATAGTAATCAAAGGACAAATATCAACCGATCAATTAGCCGAAGAAACTCTACAAGATTATGTTCCTATCACATTACACTTTCTTGATGGGTCTATTATGACTTTAGCTGAAGACAAAGAATGGAATCTATATTTTTATGGTTCTTTTACATAACATGGTTTAGGATCAATATTATTGTTCATCAAGCCATAAGGCATTATTATTCCTAAATAGTTTTCAATTGGCTTTCCATACACAAATAAAATAGTTGACAATGAAACTTTTATTGATAGACTTTATCTTATTGTGAAATGGAATATTCAACATTTAAAAGTATATGATGATTCATATTTTATTATCAATCAAGTCACTAATCAATATCAAACAAAGGATGAAGAATTGGTGCCTTATAAAACTATGGTGGATGCTCTAAAAATCATGTTTGAATCCATTCAGTTTGAACATATTCTACGAACCAATAATAAGTTAGTTGATGTTATAGATACTATTAGTTTAATGATTTCAATTTATTCTTGTATCATAGAGTATCAATTTATCATTTAAAATCTTCTTGTTCTAGTGTACACTTGTTCACATTCTGAGATGATATGTCTCATTTCTAGTCCCAATTCCCCTTGGTAACATGACATCTTTTCCTATCTTCATGAACACATCCTTCCACCTAATTTTTCCCATATCCAAACCAAATACTTTATCCAAAACACTTCCCATTACACCATAATTTGCACCTCTCTATATTGTAGAGGCAATGATGAAACTCTGATTTGTTGTTTAAATATAGGAAAATCCAACTTAGCACTTAGGAAAGTACATGAAGGGATATGTAGGACACACAATAATGGTATGGTCCTAACTAAGAAGCTTATCTATACATGTTATTATTGGCCTACCATTGAATTAGATGCATTTGATTATGTAAATAAATGTCTAACATTTAAAAACATGGAAATATAGTTCATGTTATAACATAGAAACTACAACCAATCACAACTCCTTATCAATTTTTAACATGGGGGATTGATCTAATAGGAAAGATTAACCCTACTACTTCATGTGGTCATAAACATGCCCTTACTTCTACTAAATATTTTAACAAATGTGTAGAGACAATCCTTCTCAATTACATTACCAGTAAATAGATTTCAAAATTCATCTTGAATCACATCATTTTTCATTACGGCATCCATTCCACCATCATCTTAAATAATGGTACATCCTTTAAAATAAGGAGATATCTACCCTCTATTCTGAGTTCCACATCAATCATGAGTTTTAAACCCCTTATTACCCTCAAGGTAATGGTTAGGAATAAACATCCAACAAAACTCTTATCAAAATTCTTAAAATTCTTGTCAATACTTTTGGTTGTAATTGGCACCTAAAAATATTCCAAAACTTATGGGTGTATTGTGACAATATATGCATTCCTACTAGTGAAACTCTTTATTCCCTTATTTTATGGCTCTAATGCCATTTTTCCTATTGAGATTGAGCTACCCTCATTTCACATTTCACTACAAGGTGTCCTTAATGAAAAGACTACTGAGTGGCCAAATTAATAGAGTTAGACATTCTAGATGATAAAATTATAGGTGACCTAAATCACCTCAAGTCCTATAAAAATTGTCTATATTGAGCTTATAACAAGAAAATAATTTCCTAAGAGTTTGGCTTGGTGATCTTATGCACAAATAAAATCAAAAGAATACAAATATTGACCAGGAAAATAAAGGTAAGTTCAAACCAACTTGGTTAGGCCACTTTATTATTATAGCTACCTATGGGTCTAGTGAATATAGATTGGATACTATAGAAGGTGATGAATTAGATGAGGTAATGAATATTATACATCTTAATTTATTTCATGCTCAAAGTTACCACACTCTAGCCTATAAATGTTCTTGTTTAGGGGCATCTCTATTCCATTATATCTTTCCCTATTCTTATTTTCCCCTTTTCTTGGGGGAATCCTTTAATTATTCCCCACTTACTTTTCATATTAACATCTTGATTTGATTATGATTATAGATTTAGCACATTAAAATTAGAGGAACATTCCACAAGATCAAAGTAGAAGTGTAGATTGGTTTTGTGTTAAACTCTCTTAGTAGAAAGTGTCACAATATGGAATGTTACTGGTTATCCAACTTTTATGACTTTTATTGTTCCATGGAGTTCCTATACTTTCCCTGAGAACATTTATTCATTAATTGACTCCTATTTCATTATGATTCATTGTTGTAAAAGAGGAAGTTATTTCCTATTCCAATTTTTTTTGAGTCGTCTTCCCTAATTTTCTCATGTATGGATAACCCTTTCACATTATTTGTTCAATATTAATTTCATGCACCCACAAGCCTCCTTTCCTTTGATAGGTGTTTATAGTGTTGTTTTTACCCATTCTTGTATATTATTTGGTAAAAATAGTCTTGTTTATATCCTATTCCAAAAATCCATAAATAGTTCAAATAGTTCAAAAATACCTAAAAATACAAATATTCCCTCATGTCAAAAACACTAAAAAGCTACATGACTCAACATCCCAAGGTTTCCCCATCTATACCCATATCTAATGCAACATAATTAACTAATTATTATCATGTTAATAAAATTGGATTTTAGTTTCTTGTAGTTAGGTGGAACCTATTGAAGTACATCTTTCATGATTTTCATTTCCTTATGAGTAAGACTTCTCAACAAGTAGGGCCAACCTTCCACGCTCTCATTATTTTTAAAGTTATCAAATTACATGATCTCTCTATTTTGTGAGTTAAATCCCACACTCTCACCATTTCATGAGATATCAAATTCCTTTCTCTCATAGTTTTTATAATTTATCAAATCCCATGCTCTCACCATTTTATGAGTTAAAACCCATGCTCTCATCATTTTGCGAGTTATAAAATTCTTTGATCTCACTATTTTATGAGTTAAATCTCATGCTTTCACTATTTTATGAGTTAAATCCCATTCTTTCACTATTTTATGAGCTATCAAATTCCACACTCTCACTATTTTGTGAGCTTAATCATTCATGTTTTTATCCTTACTCATACCTATCATTTTATGTGCTCAATTTTTAGTTGAATTATAATGGCTTGAGGTCTAATTGTACTATGTAAGTATCACTCAATTTTTTAAGGTTAGATCAGCCATCCCTTATACCATGCTCTTGAAATTTTGTGAGCATATATCTCATTGTTTTGGCAATCCCATTCCTTATACACTCTTTCCATTTTTTGAGTCTCTATTCCTATTTTTATTCTATAAGCTATATTCTTAACTTGTCATCAATTTTTATTCAATCCTAAATCCTTAAGAGAACTACATTTGGCCTAAAGTCCATAGGACTATGTAGGTAATGTCCAATTTCATGGCGTATTTAGAGTCAACTCGACCACCCCTTCCTTATTATTATATTTCAGCTAGTCATGATTGTTTTTTCCTACCCATGGTTTCAAAGAGTAATGCCTTATTTTCATACACACTATTTTTTTTAATGCATTTTTATTTAATTAAACTTGTGTGTTTGCATGTTTATTTATTTTTTTCTTATTAGGATGATTGTTATCTACTTAGGTGCCTTAATTTAGTACATTATGTTTTCCACTTAAGTCTTGATTATTCATATCATGAATTTAAGTTGTGAATAGTTGTATCTAATTTAAAATTGATTTAAGTGCATTATGTTATACATTTAAAGCTTGATTTTCCATATCTTTTTTTAAGTTTTATACATTTTAATTATAGATTAAACTTTGTTACACATTTTGACAAATGAATCTTATCATGATCATTCCTAGATTAAGATTCATATTGCCATGTGAAAAATTAAAAAAAATCAAGTTTCAAAATGGTTACTATGTCAATGCCATCAATCACATACATCTCTATCTATCTGATCCAATCATCTAAGCTAAAAAACATCATGGTCATCTCATCAATAATAATAAAAACATATATAAATAAAGTGAACAAGATATATAAGTAAGTAAAATAAACCAATCACATGAGGTAACACTGAATATCATAAACATATAATATATAAAAGATTCCAATGTCTATATATATCAAAAAATGGTGTATATACATCAAAATATAGTAAAAATACATCTCAAATCATCTGATTACATCATGTAGCATCAATACATCTCATGAATCAAAATGTGCAACACTATCTCAAAGAACTTAACTCTTGTTATGACTATCTCTATTATCTCTATCCTATGGATATACCTATTGATAAATCTCTCTTATCCTATTAGGTGGTGGAGTTAGATCTGTTGAAAAACCCATGGTAGATGATTGAGGAGGAGGATGTGCTAATTATATAGCTAATGTCAAATTCTTGTGTGATTTAGATGATCTTAAAATTGACTTCTGTGCATTATACTAAAAAAATATAAGCTTCCTAACTAACACTAGGATTGCTACCTTGTATAAAATATTGTATTAAGTAACCTCATCCTTATACCATAGGATATTATCATATATGGATTAAAAAAAATTATTTGTCACAACATCTCAAGCCTCATTTAGTTTGATCTATAATCTAGCCATCCTTACCTATGCCCTATCCTTCTTAACCTATGTCAATTCCTACTTTGCTATAGTTATATCTCTTTGAGCCATAATTTGTGCCTATCTTGCACTACAACATCCCTCTTGGATATAATAGAGTCATTATTTGAAGTGAGATACACTTATATATAATGCATACTATCTATTTTTATATGTAGTCCATACATCTTAGTCTAATATACACTAATATGCTCTTGACCTGAGGATAATTTTTATGAGAGGTAGTCCAACCTAGATTATAAAATTGTGAGCTCTAGTTTCCCTAGAAATAATCTCCTATAATAATATATCAATAAGTGTTTGAGTCTAATAATATATTATGGTTACCAAATAACTGAAATACCCTACATCCCATGTCACCTATACACCCTAATCATGTCTTGTCACATTTATTTAAACCATCTCCTCATTAGTGCATATCTCCACCTCCACTTCCACATACTATATATCCAAATCATTTATCCCCTCTACCTCATACACCTTAAACTTTCCCTCCTCCTCTCCATCTTCCTCTCCACCCTCCTCCATTTCTCCCCTATCCACTACCCTAACTATAGGAATTGATCACACAACTTGTACTAGAACCTATCTTAATTGACCTCGTAGATCCTATCCTTTATATTCACCCAATAAAGTAGTCAATCTCAAAGGTTTATTATAATCCCACCATGATTAATATGCCTCTATCACTCCTAGATCTAATGGCCTACTTGCTTACACCTAGGTTACCTATGGTACCAATCCAAAACTCACTCTAGCCTTAACTTGATTAAGGCTTGGTCCCTAATGATGCCTCTATCTCACATCATGAGAAAAATGGTGAGGATTTGTTGATATTTATTATTGTAATACAAACTAGTGATGTACCTTATCTAGCCTATAACACTCAATAGTATACTCTTATCGACCCATAATGTATCATGTAATAGTCATATAAAGCATATGCACCATGTCCTCTGACCATTGAAAATCAATATCTCTACATAAAATCTATGTCAGTTCAACATCAGTCATCTCATCTATTGATCATATATAATATATGATCTCTCCTTTATGTAAATTATGCCCTGGTCCCACCTGATACCATCCATATGCCATTGACTCATCTAGACCCCTCTGATTCTATCTACTAATATGTCACTAAATGGATATATTATCCCACACCTAGACCTAAAGTGGTGTCATTGGGACAATATTTCATCCAAATCAGTGAAATACATAGTGAAATAGATGGTCCCTAGGTAATCACAACTATATCTAAAATCATGTTTCAGACCATAGCTCCCAATCCTATTTAAAAAAATTAATCACTCTTATTAAGCAATAAAATTCCACTGGCAATAAAAATGAGGACTAACACTTCTATGTCAAATATAATAAGTACAAGAAAATCCTCATATATAGCCCCATATCATGGTATGTACATCACCATCTCAATCTCGTTGATGTCAACATATCCACCCTACACCATCTCAATGCCTAAAGGTTCTATCAACTCCTTCAGTGCCACTTATCTATCCCTTGGGGTAAGCCAATATAAAGGGTGACCTTTGTTCAAAACTTATAATATGTGACATATATCATCCAAAGTAATAGTAACTTCCCTTATCAATATCTATAAAGTATATGTATATAACCTCCACCACTCTGCTAAGGCACTAAGTAGCACTTGATCTACGTGAATGGCTGGTATCTTTGCTATGTGAAGAATACCAATCATCAAAGAACCCCAGGCATCTCACTTGTTTACATGGAAGGATAACACAAAATATGTGAATGTCACTCACACACTATCAATACATCTGCTCACTCCTATAATCTAGTCAAGGACACTCTAATTAGTCATTTGTTACTAATTCTAAGGACATTTCTACATTCTAATAACATCTATTTTTCTAGTAGAATCATGTCATCTAGTCCTATTCAATTTCAAAGATCATTTTCTCTATCTCTCTATTTAATTTATATTAATATATTTAATTAGGATGTTTTCATCATTTCTAGGTGAATTTATCATTTAGCAGGCCATTTTCACCATTTATATGATAAATTCATCATTAACCAGTTTCTGGACAATTTCATCATTTTCATGATGTCTTTGATGATATTATGGAGCATTTCACTATTCTCTATTAAATTTCACCATTTGGATGACATCAATTTATTTTTTATGTTTTCACTATTTTGATGACTAATTCACCATTTTACCAGACAAATTCATCATTTAGGCAGGACTAATTCACCATTTTATGAAATTGCTCTATGCTATTACAATGTTTAGAAATTTATCTATTTGTATGGATCAAATCACCAATATCAAAGACCATTTCATTACTATGTTGACCAACTCACAATTTTTTATGAGAATTCACCATTTACATGGTTAAATTTGATGATTTAAAAATGACAAATTCATCATTTTACCAACTTAAACATGCAATAAATGCTATTAAATGAAAATTTAACAAAAAATAAAGGTAATAACTAGTGGTCCTATGCCTTGTGGTCTTTGTGCTCTGGAACATGGTTTGGAAGTGCCCTTAATTGTGGTCTTTGATCCCTTTTATCTAGGTCACTCGTGTATAAAATATTAGGGGTAAATTTTGAAATGACAGTGTAAAAATGAACTATTTACCCCCCCCCCCCCCCCCCCCCCCCCCCCCCAAGGTGAATCTATAGCCTTTTATTTCAATTATTTTTGCCCTAATTACACTTTTTTATTCTTTTAAGGATAATTTTTAGCCTTGGGGTCCATTTTTATTCCCATTTTTGCCTCTCTTTCATTTTTTCCTCCTTTTCTACCATTTCTATGCCATTCTTTTATCTTTTCAAGGGCTCACTTAGCCAAAACATTTACTGACTCTCCCCTTAAGGGAACATCTAGGGTTTAACCAACATTGCTTTGGGGCAAATTTTAACCCATTTATTAGTACTTTTAGCAAATTCATCAAAACTAAAATCTGCTATTTTTCTTCTATGATCATTTTTTGTGAATTTTTATTCTTTGAAAAGTTGTGGCTTTGTCTACACCACATAATGCCTTCCCAAACATGGGCAAATATAGACACTCCATTTTTATCACTTTTGTGTCAAATTTCAAAATGGAACAACTTCCCTTAATTACACATAATCTAGTCTGAAATATTCTATTCATCTAATGTACCTATTCAAATTCACCTTGAGACACCTCTAAGTGAGATAATTTGCCATATTAGATATGCTCAATTTTCATTCTCTATTCAATTATCCATCAAGTCAATTATCCTATTTTGGGCAATTCAATAATTCCCCCTTCTCTAGTCAATTAATGTTATTAATTCCCCTTCTCTAAATCATTCTTCTAGTTATATTTCTATTGTAAATAGAATTATAATTATCTTGAAATTAATTATTTCCTATTTTTTCCTCCAAGTGGACATCTTCATGCAAAGAAAGGATCTTGAGATCCTATAGAATATTCTTTTGTGAGATAATTAAATTGATAAGTGAATTAATATATAATATTATTATTCACCCTTCATCTTGGTGACAAGATGAAGGGATTATATTAAATCTCATTTGATATTTTTAAAGATCATACTCCACCCTTCATCTTAATTAAGATGAATGTCTCACATTAGTGATCCATGTGTACATTTGAGGAATCAATTTCAACTGTTCATCTTGATTTCAAGATGAAGGGTCCTCAATTATCTACATTTATTATAAATATCCTTTTGCATTGTAATTAATAATGTTAAATATCTATAGTGAAGCCTTTGAATTTTATCGTGCTAATTTTTTCATCAACCTTATACTTGGGATCAAATCAATATGGTCCATAGCTTAAATGGATATGTCTTCACACAAATGACATTGATAAATATCATTTGACGCTACATCTGAGTCATATCCTATGTAAATATATTTCTAATTGATATTTACATGTTTCTAGTTTGAATTTAATGCATTAATGACAAATTTGTGTATGCTCATGAGGTCTTAGACTCCAATCTTGTTTTAATTTATTTTTGTGTTCTTGATTGACTAAAACTAACTTGGTGAAAATATAGCTAAGTGAGATTCCTAATGACATAATACCTTAATGCAATCTCAACCAAAAATTACTATACCTTAATTCAATGCAGTTATGACATACAATTATGTAGTATCATTAAAAATGCGAGATATCATAATGTTATCTCAATAAAATGTGATAAACCCTAATGATATATCAATAAAAACTTTTATTACTTAAAATTATTCCTTAACAAAGACTTGAAAAATTAATGCAAAGATTTCAAGATGTTCTAATGCAATTATTGATACATTATATATCTCAAATCAAGGATTATTTTATTAACAACATAAAATATTGTTTATACATGTTTATAATTTTTTCATGATCCTATCATTTAGGATACAAACTTATTGTTATATATTTTAATTAATGTATTTTTATACATAAAAATAACATCTTCCCAAAATGAAGTAGTGTTGGAGGGAAATTGTTCTGTATTAATGTTTATAAAACAATATTACATTCTTTATAAATGTTTTTTAGAAACTGGATCTTATAAATATATATATATATATATATATATATATATATATGAATTTATTTTAAAAAACTTATGGGAAATTTTTTAATGCAAAACTATTCTATGAGAAGACAAAAGTAATTAAATGTCATAAATCACATTAGTTGAAGCAAAATGGAATTGAAGAAAGGTTGTCTACATTAAAAAAAAATCTAACATATATTTTTAGGAAAATTATTTTTGTTTTAAGAGATATTAAATTATTCAAGTTCCTCCAAGTAGATTTAATGAAATTTTTATTTTTTTCTATTTTTATAAAAATAAAATTATTTTTTTTAAAGAAAACTAAAATGACTTATAAAAACTTAAAGTTTCCCTAAATATGAAACATCACAAACTTCATACTAAGTTATTAATGTTTTGTATACAATTCTACATAAGTGTTCCTTTTATTATAAATAATCTATTTAATGCTAAAATGAAATATGTGGTATCTTTTCACTTTAAGCTTAGGGCTAAGAATATAGAAATGAAATTGCATAAGGGTGATAATTAGATCTATAGTAGGTCAATTAAATGCTAAACTTAGATATAAGCATACACTAAATTTATTATGCTAAGATAATATAAATATGGAAAGTACAACTAGTTTAGATATATAAATGACAAAGAATAGAAGTACTTAGCTTGTTCCGATGACAATGTAGATCTAGATCAAGAACAAGCTAAAATTAGGTAAGAATATAGTTCTAGAACAATTTTTAGATTCTGGATCTAGTGCCTCTAGCTATCTAGATAGTTATGTTAGCCTTAGATAGTTATATTGATGATACTATATGGGTATAATTATGCTGTCATGTATAGAATATTTGGTGAAATAGGATGTGACCACTTGGATAATTCTATCTTTTTCTTTACCTTCACTCTGGTGAATTCAAATCTGGGTAATGGATAGTCACTCTTTATGAAATGGAAAAACCCTAACTTTGCATCTTCAATGTGACCTTGGGAAAAAATGGGTTAGTGGGCACATGATGTGAAGCTAACCCCAATGATCCTTCTATCAATGGGTGTTGCATACATAGTCGATACTCTAAAGAGGGCGTCAAACAGATGCATTTATCCCCTATGTGTTGGTTTGTGTGTGAATCATGTAATGTTTGTAAATAAATTAAAACATTAAGCTAGCTTATAATTTATCTAAGTAGGCTCTTGGGCCACTCTTTTAGTAATTCATACCTATAGATGTGTATTCCCTATGACTAGTATAACAATATGAATATATAGAGAAACTTTATTCAATTAAATTATCTTTAAATGCTCTTTGTTCTGATCACTAGGTTTCATAGGTGAAGAATGAATGAGGCTTGATATTATATTTATATCAATCGATTGAAGTAATAAATCACATTAAATCACTTAGGATGACCATTGGAATAAATTTCATTTGCAAATTGGATGACTATAGGGCACTAGACACTTGCATTAGGGCAAGATAGTAACATCGATAATATTGTCTATCTCAAACATTAGTGTCTAAGGAGTAACAAAATAGGTATAGGATTAGAACTTTTAGAGGTGTAAGATAAGTAAATCTTAAGTGTTCTGGTCGAGATATAATGTATGTGTTATCAATACAAGACTGGTTGGACTAATATATAGGCTAAGGGGTACAAAATAAAGTAGATGTAAGACTTGTGGAAACAAATATAGTGTAGACCCATGAGAAAAAACCAAGGTCTAAGTTTTCTAATTGTATAATATTGAGGTGCTACATAATCACAAAATTTCATCTACATTTCCCCCCTTTAATCTAGTAATGAATTTTCTAGTTTAAAGGAAAGGAATAAGTACCCAAGTGTGTATGCATATCTTGTTTTTGCTTGAGTTGAATTTGAGTGATTTTATGGTGACTAACATGCAACCAAGATTGTATTATAGTGTAAAATTAGTGCATATAATATGGTTTAAAAGTAATTTAAATATATTTAAATGAAAGAGCAAGGTTTAGGAGTATACATGTGTGTTGATGTAACCATCTTGCCTATTAGAAAATTATTTTACAAAAGATGTATCATTATAAGGCTCTTAAATTGATATTGGGATAAATATATAGAAATATTTAAAGTGCATATATCCAATTAAATAGATAAATATATAGATATAGAGAGAGAGATATTGGAAGGCACATGCCTCCATCTTTGGATCAAAAGTGAGTTACCACACAGCATTTGAGATTATCTCAAATATGAAACCTAGTGATACTTATAACTTAAAAAGGATAGATGATCAATTCCAACCTAAAAACTTGGTAAAATTGAGTGATTTGATCACTTCAACCATACCAAAAGGTTAACTAACTACTTTAGCAAATTGGCTCAATATGGTCTATAAAATTCCATGAGGTATCAGCATGTGCAATGGTTTTATAATCTAAAACTGATTTGGATTTTGTAATATTAGGAAAATGTTTCATAACATATACACCTTAGATATGTCTCATGTTGAAATTATGTATAACTATGGTACCAATGAATATAATTCTTCCATAAATGTGAATCTAAAACATATAACTATGTGCTTTAACCAATTTAGATAATTATGTAAGTGTGGAGGACGTGATTCCAAAGCATGCCTCCATTATATATGGAGAAATATGAAAACTAATATAAGTACTAATGTGGAGGACATGTTCCAAAACACGCCCCCACTATAAACTAGATATTTTGAGTACTAAATAGGTGTGGAAAACATGCTTCCAAAGCATGACCCCTCTAAATTTGTGAATAAATATAAGTACCATATACTAAATGAGTGTGGAGAATATGCTTCCAAATAATTCCCACATTGAATCTTTAAATTATGAATGTGTGGAATCCATGCCAATAGGACATGTCCCCACCAAATATAAAAATTGATATAAGCACCAAATACTAAATGAGTGTGGAGAATGTGCTTCCAAAGTATGTCCTTACTAAATCTGATAACTAATCCAAGTGTGAATAACATGCTTCCTAAGAATTCCCCCACTAATATTCCCCCTTTTAGGTGAGGGAGAGATAGGAACTAAGAGTTGAATCACCTCAAAAGTGTAATACAATTGTAGAATGTGTAAATGTAACCATGAATCATATAGAAGGATCATGTAGAAGTAAATGTATCATTGAATCCATAGAAATAATGTGATCACATGTAGGCCTAATATCCATGATAAATATCATGGAAATGTATAGATAGTAATAATACTAGATCAACAAGCAAAAAATCATGCACACATAAGAACACTAAAAAATAAATAAACAAGAAATGGTCTAAAGAGATCGCAAATAAGGGGCATATTCAATTATCATACAATCAAAGGGACATAACTTAGTAAAATGTCCATAAAATCAAGAGTGACATATTCAAATGTACATAAAACAAAAAGTGACATATACAAATGTTAATGAAAGCATGCATAGGCATGGAGGCTATAAGAAAATGAGCATATTCAAATTCTTGACCAAATAAGACAATACATTCAAAGAAGTGTATTAAGTAAAGAATAAAAAACTAGCATAAACATGTCATAGTGGCCCATGGTTCCAATGTGTTAGAAAAGTATGTCAAGTGTATAGCATATGAAGTACCCTATTTAAGATATAATCATGGATAATAGGCATGTGTAAGTATATATGTAAGATAAAAAATGATAGTGTAGAGTGATCATTGAATCATATAACTTATGTATATCAAGATAAAATAAGTGGATGCCCCTAATGTCCATATTGAATGAGTCAAAGTAAATCCTAACATCTAAAATAGGAGTGTATCATGTATCTATGTATGCCTATATCACACCCAATGTATAAGTGTGATAGATATGTGTATGTAGGAGTAACTGAGTATGTGGTCCATCAATATGGAAGTAACATATAGATGCCAAACATCTAATAGAATAGTTAAGTACTGATAGTGTTTTTAGTTTTTTGATGTTTTTTATTTTTTTGGTATTTTTGGAATTTTTGGAGAGGCTAAGCTATGATCCTAACCAATATATGGTCATAGGTATCTCCCTGATTAAGTTCCTTATCACCTTAAGTTTTATCTTTTACATTATTTGCATCATTATTGAATAGGTTTAAAAGGTACATAACATGTTCGTCATTACATTTTATGTGTGTAGTAGAAGATGTAATTCTATCATTTGAAATATGTACTAATGTGACTTCATGAAAAAATAAAATACCTTACTAATTTGGGTCAATTAACTCTTTTATTTAGTATAACTAAAGATTTCTGAGTGTAAATTCATATGGCTATGTGGTAGGCATAACTCAAACCCATGTTTGAATTACTATATGACCACAAGCAATTGAAATTGTTATGTTTACCAAAGAATCTTTCCAACCTCCTTTATTTTGTAAGTTTGTTAGATTGAATCCAATTTTTTTATAAGAATCTTAGATTGAAAATATTTTTTTATTGTGTAGGATCAATATGGTTATCCCAAAAATAAGCACCACCCATGTATAATGTAATTGTTAAATCTTGTTAGCATGGATGCTTTTTGTGTTGTTTACTTTGAGATTCTTTCATAAGATGTGGACCTTAGATTGGCCCCATGTTGAGTAACATTTAAAAACTAGTCATATATAAATTAGAGATACCACATTTTTTTTCATAATTCTCCTTAGGTAAGTTATTTTCATCCTTTGTGTGAGGGACAAAATATTTTTTATTTTGAGGGAGATATGTTAAGTTTTTTTAGAATGAGTAATTATGAAGGAATCATATTGATGCACATCATTATGTAAATGGGTAAATGATTGATATTTTTTATGTAATGTACTTCAATTTAATGGGGAAGTAAGGCTTCTAATAAAGATAAATTTTAAATTTTAATAGTATAACCTTGAAGGGACCCATCATCACGTTGTTTAAAATTATGAAAATATTATAATGTAAATTTTGGCACCTTGTGGATATTTAAAGACACAAAGAATGCATCTTAAAATTGTAATAAGAATATTTAAAGAACCCTTTGGTAAAGTATAAATCCAATTTTAAACCTAATTAAAAATACTCATATGCAAAAGTTTTAGCAATAGTTTGCCATCTTGTGCCCATTGACTAAAATAATGTACATAGCTAATCATGTGGTCAAATTAGTCCTTATTTGTCAAAAATAGAGGTAAATATGGAAATTAAAAATCTTGTGGGTAAGGATATTCAAGTATACATTGAGAAAGATGTTTATTATTGATGGGGTAACATGTGAATTATCATTATGGAAAGCCATTTGCATTTAGAGTATAGAAACTTGTTTTTGAAGGTCACCAATAGTGGCCATCATACACATTATATATTATATGGGGATATATGTGTTTGTAATACATGTTATAATTAGTTTCAACCCACCACCTCTTTTTAATTTATGCATATTAGTATCATCATCCTTATATATAACAAGTGCAAGTTCATTATCACTAAATTCAGGTTATTTTGGTAATGGTATGGGATCTTTGAATTTTGGTATATTTGGTATATAATTTGAATATATTGTATGTTTAATTTTAATTTGGTAAGGGTATAATAGTTTTATATTTGGAAAATTTTGGTAAGGACACCTTTTTATATGTTTTTTAAATGAAGGTAGTAAAAACCCATCACCCTTGAAAAAGGGATATTGTTTGTAAATGTAGGAATGTTGAGGGGTTTAATGAATTTGCTTGAATACATTACCTAATTATTAGTTATTTGCACATCATCAATAATATATTTGTGTATTTTTAAAAACTTTTTCCTATCAAATAAAGGATCCTCTTGGTCATATGTACCCATTTATTTGGTAAAATGCATATGCTTGATTTGTTGGTGAGTCATGGATTTGTTTTAAAACCCAAACCATTGTATACTTATATTGTTATTTTTAAGAGATATAGGGTGGGTTATACATTTCTCATATTTTCCCAATCCTTGGCCTTGGTATCCATATTTTTTCAAGTATCGAGTTCCAAACTCATATAATGCTGGTATAGGAATCATGGCTAAATTTTTTGATCTTTCATAAGATGGATTTATTTATCTCTTAGAATGGTAGGAGTGTGGAAATAATTATAGGGATAATAGGTACCACCTTTTAATGCTTTTATATTACATGCTTTAGCACTTGGAAGAAGGAAAGTGTAGTGAAGATATTTGAAGTGTTTCATAATCATAGTCATAAACTCAATCAATATCATCCATGATAAGGGAGGTGCAAAACACAATGATTATAACCAAGTAGTAAATTAACATAGGAATAAATTTAAAAAAAAAACCTATATAACCTAGGGTTTGTATGTTCTAATATTAGATGCACCAAATGTTTCACCCTAAAATGAAATATAGTGGGTATGTTTTCACTTCAAGATTATGGTTAAGAATATAATAATGAAATGGCACAAGGGTGATAATAAGATCTATATTAGGACAGTTAAATGCTAAGGTTTTATATAAGCACACACAAAATTTATTATGTTTATATATTATAAATATGGAAAATACAACTAGGATACATACATACATACATACATACATAAATACATACACACACACACACACACACACACACACACACACACACACACACACACACACACACACACACACACACACACACACACATATATGAGCATCTGAATAAACTAAGTTATTCTATCTTTTGTCATATATATATATATATATATATATATATATATATATATATATATATATATATATATATATATATGACAAAAGATAGAATAACTTAGTTTGTTCATATGCTAATGTAGTTCTAAATTTAGAATAGGCTAAAATTATGAGGGAAGAGAGTTATAGAATAGTTGTAAGATTCTATCTATGGTTCCTCTATCTATTTGGATAGTTATGTTAGCCCTAGATAGTCATGTCAATGGTACTATATAATTATGATGATAATTTCAAGTACAAAATATATAATGAAATAAGATACAACCACTTGGATGCTTCTAGGTTTTGCTTTGTCTTCACTCTGGTGCATTCAAATCGGGGTCATGGATATTCTCTCCTTATGATATGGAAAAACTTAACTTTCAATCTTAAAATTGACCTTAAGTAACAATGTGTTACTAGTCACATATTGCCAATCTAACCCCAATGATACTATTATCTAAGGGTACTACCTACATATCCAATACTCTTAAGAGGGCCTTAGACTAATGTAGTTTTCCCCTATGTGTTGGCTTGTGTGTGAATCATGTAATGTGTGTAAAGTAAGTACAATAGAAAATTAGCTTGTAACTTAGAAAATTGATCTCTTGGGATACTCTTTTAGTACTTTAGACCTATCAATGTGCAATTCCTATGATTGGTATAGAAACAATAATAAATAGGGAAAATTTATTTAGTTAAATGCTCTTTGGTATGATTGTTAGATTTCATAGGTGAGGAATAAATGAGGGTTGATCTTATATTTATATCAATCCTTTTGGATTAATAACTTACATTAAATCATATAGGCCAAACATTGGAATATGTTTCATTTTCAAATTGGATGACTTTATGGCACTAGACACTTGCATTGAGGTAGGATAATAACATCGATGCTATTGTCTATCTTGAACGTTAGTGTTAAGGGACAAGAAAAATAGGTACAAGCTTAGAACTTACAGAGGTGTAAGATAAGTATATTTTAAGCATTTTAGGTAAGATATAATGTTTTTGTCATCAATATAAGTCTATTCAAACTAAGAGATAATCCAAAGGGCACAAGATAGAGTAGATGTGAGAATTGTAAAAACAAACATAGTATATAACTAAGAGGAAAAACCAAGGTCTAAGTTTGACAAATGTACAAGAATAAGGTGCTACATAATCATAAAATATCATCTACAAAAGCAACCACAAATCAAATTTACATTGATTATTTACCAAAACTCTTGTCCATACTTATGATATTATTTAAAAGTTGGAAACACCATTTTTATATCTCCATAATCACCTTCCTTCAAAATTAAATTAAACTCTTAAGGATTATCCTTAATGGTGGGCACCTAATTCAATATTATTATGTACTAATGAATTTATTTGTTTCTTTTTATATTACTATATTTTAAAAAATGCTCATGCTTTTATCACTTAACATTTTTTGTTATTACACACTACTTATGCACCTAATATTTATCCCACTCTAAATTGATGTTATAGGTTTCATTGTGTGGATATTAAATTAGAATACATACATACATACATACATACATACATACATACATACATACATACATACATACATATAGACACATGTGCACATGCATACACACACATTATTTTATATGAGGAATTGGATGCACATTGAATGGAAATGGAAATGAAATAATTTGAAGGCCCATAATGCCAAATTCTAATAAGTGTATGTTATTGTTTTACTTATTCCTCATAGTATTCATGATCAAAAAATTGTGTCCAACTCAAATGGTGCTCTTTTTTAATGCCCAATCCATCGAATTATTATTTTTCATTTAAAGAATTTATATTTTTAAAACTAGCTATTTTAAAGGTGTTTTGATATTTTACAACCATATATTTATGGTTGTCTTCTCCCCTTTATTTTTCATACATGAAATATTTATTTTGATAGAACTAGAACATTCCAAAGGAAGTTAAATAATTAAAAATTTATCCTTTATAATTTTAAAAAATTATAATTAACATTAAACACAATAGTCTTGGTGAAACACCAATAATTTTTATAGTTTGTGCTTAAGAATTATTGAGTAAAAATGGAGTTAAAGAAATTATTGTTTTCACTTATGCTTTCTACTAATGCAATTCCAAGTTCATATTTATGAACTTATAATATTTAATTTATTCTTCTAACTCTCTATATTCAAGACCTAATTTTCCAAGGCACTTTGATATTGATGATACATTACATATGCTCATAACAAGACTGTTTAATTAAAAACATAAAAGGAATATTTTTACATAACTATAATTTTTTTTGTGATCATATCATTTAGAATACAAATTTATCATTATACTCCACTAATCCATCAACCTATACAATTCTAGTTTACATGAATGTCCATAACATCCACCTAAATAACTCACTATAATAGGTTTATTTTATTAAAACCATTTACTATGACTTATTACCAACCTATATATGTCTCACCATTAAACTATGGCGTAATATAAACTATATATATTTTTAACAATTATGACATTCACTAATGCAATGTTAGTTATATAATGTGCCAAAATAGAAAATGGATGCCAATTTTATTTAAAAACTAATGCATTTATTATAAGATTTTAAAATTATAGCTATAACAAAAATGAAAACAATTATTACTTAAAAACTAGTAATAAAAATATTTTGATCTTGTCAAAAATTTATTAGTGTACCATAACAAAGATTTTGCATCACATAAAAAATTTAAAAAAAAATTAAAAGTAAGAAATTTGGGTCTTTTCTTATGAATGTCAATAGTTGTAAATATGTGATCCTTTTTTACTAATTTGTATTCTCTTCTACCAAATGGTATCCCTCTTATTTCAAATCCACTCCTCATCTATCATTTTCCTCATCTAAATATCCTCCTCTATAAGAATCAATTTCTTGTTACATGTTTAAATGTGATGCATTCATGTTTTTTTATTTAATGTTATTGCATACATAGAATTTTAAATATGCATAACATTTTTTGTGCATGCTTATTTCTTAGGTTCTAATGGATGGTGGGTATACACCCTCTAATTTTAAGAAATTAGGATTTGGACCCAAGGCCTAGGTTTTAGGCTGTGACTCTCAAAATGGAATCTTTGGTGGAATATAATGTAGTTTCATATGGCTTAAAACCTTCAAGGTTTCATGATTTTTCACTTAGTAACTTTGACTAACACCATTTAACTAACAATAACATGGATATTCATCATGATGATAATTTAATATATAATGATCTAAGTATCATAAATAAACATCAAAAGAGATGGAAGGGTAAGTAAAAAAAGTGAAATAAGATTACCACTCACCTATTATTTGCTAGAGTAAACATCTATTGAGATCTATTATGACATAAACTAGTATTCATAATACATTATTCACTCAAATTTTAATAAACATGGGACTTGAGTCTAATGATTGAATAATTATTTAATAAAATTTGACAAACATATTTAACAAGATAATCAATTATATAAAATAACACAACTCATTCATCCATAAATATTTAATAGTGGACACAATTTCTTAATGAAAGTGTTAGAACAACATAATTCAATCTACTCATCTCATAAAATTTCATATAGGTAAAATTAATAAGAAATATAAGCTAATAAAACACAAATCAATAATCTAACTAAGAAAAGGAAAACACAAACGCACAAAAATACACATAGTGATCACTTAAAACTTGAAAATTTAACAATTTTTTTCAAATTTCACCATCTTCCACTCTTTCTAATTAAAAAAGGGTTCAATTCAAAGTATTTATGATGAAAAATATGTGTTTTAGCCATGGATCCAAAGTTTTTGCATGTTTTAATACAAATAATTATGAAAATTAAAAACCAAGCTTTAAAAATCAATAAAGTATATATCACACTGAGAGAAATGAGACACAATTATAACTATCAAGTCCCCAAGACTTATCACTTGTGAAGTAAGAATCTAATTCATCACATTATTTACCTTGAATGACTAAATAATAAAATTATATTCTTAATCCACTCAATAATTATATACCTAAAGTGAAGCTCAATTTGAGTGACCATTTGTGCATGATTTAGTATAGGACCTTCTAGATATTCTTTAATAACAATGCCTTTCTCAAAATTTATAGCTCCATCTATGACAAGTCTAAAAATTATTGATTGTTATTCCTATTTCAAATTAATATTCCTACTTTAAATTGAATTATAGTATTATTCAACATTTTAGATAATTCAATAGTGGATATCAAATCATCATTCTCCTTCTATAGAAGTGGAATATTTACATTACCAAAGGAAGAAATAATTTTCCTTGTGAACATATCTAATTGTGAATATATGGATAAAAAAGTATGTGACAAATCTCCAAGTGATAACCTAATTTTTTTAATTCAAATTTCACATTAATCAACATCAAATAAATGCATAGTTAGAACATTTGGGAACAAACCCTACTTTATAAGAATGGAAACAACATTTAAATTATCTATTTAAGAATATCCAAAAAATAATCCTAAATGTTTTATTGTGATTTATGACCATTTAATTTAACCTCATTCACCTATATAAAATATTTTTAAAATGAATATCTCAACATATTTTCTAAGTTTTTTTGGCACCTTATTTTTTTCCTCTATCTTCAAGTGCTTCACTCTTTTATTCATGCCATGGAAAACCTTTTTATTCATCATGTTGATGGACTTGAAAATATAATCTAGGTATTCATTATATTAATCCTCACTCTTATAATGTTCAAGGGATTTTAAAAGTTATTTTAATGACCTTGTCCTCTTTATAATAAGCAAAAATATATCATCTTCTATTTCACAAAGTGTAGGAGAGCCATCCTTAGAGATTCTTCTCGTAGAGATTCGATTTAGTTTTTAAGTGGAGTTTTAAAATTTCAATTCAAATTATTACTATCCATGTATTATCATATTAATTTTTATTTATTTTTAACTAGTTGCATATGATTTATCTAATCCACTTTGGATCCTCTTTCTTCAATTTGAGGAGTCACAATAACTTTGGAGGTGGGTATGGATAACTCCTGAGTTGTTAATGGGAGTGAAGTGATCATAGTGTAAGTAAGAATAATGGGTGATATATTGGGTGTAATTATGGTGGAAATGGATGTGGGAATGGGTGATAGAGTGTTCACAGTAACCACCATTAGTGGAATGGAAACACTCAATTCTACACTTGTAGCCAAAGTAAGAACAAGGGGAAATGGGACAATAGGACAAGTAAAGGAATAAATCACAGTATTTATAATAATTAGTGGATAATTATAAGTATATGGAGGTGGAAAAAAACTATTATAACTCACATTATCAATATGACTAAACATAATATTAATAGGAATTATTTTAGCAATATATTGTGCAAAATTTCAATTTATAGCAAGGGGCAAAGGAGTTCAAAATAAAGTGTCTATATGCACACCATATATTAGAAAATTTGGTGAAAATTTATATGGTGGAAAACTAATAGTGATTCATAAAAGACTCACTTTCCCTTGTTTCTCAATTACACTTTTTACACTAGTGACTTTAGAGACTTATAGTATATGACTTGAAATAATGTTAACATCTAGAACCTTAATAATTTGTAAAAACACATGTATTTATTATGTAAAATAAATAATATCACCAAGAATACATAAAAAAATACTATAAAATTAAATATTTGGTGTAACAGGTAGCATTGAGACATTTAAAGCAATAGAGTAGGGGTCATCAATGAGGGACCATCAATTACCATAATAATAAGAATAGGGATGGGACTTTTTATTTAAGATATTAAAATAATTGGAGTGTTAACTATATATATTTGGGTAATCAATATATAAAATTAGTAATTATAATAAGGTTGGTCCCTTGAAGCTTTTTCTTTTCTCTAACTAGTGCATTCTCAAAACCATGTCTTTCTCTCTACACTTTGTGGCTAGGATCTATATAAACTTATGGGTTCAAGCTTCCTAATTAATATAGATCATTATATGGGTTGAGATGATTCAAATGATCAAAATAACCTTGATGTGGATGGTATAAACTAATCTTTCCATGCAAAATCTCCAAGTGCTTAGCCACTCTCTTATGAGGGTCCCAATTTCTTATTGAATCTTTCTCAAACTTATTGCATATACGTATATGGAATGAAATTTATTGTATATAAGGGAAAATTATGTATAATCAATATCCAAGTTGTATTCATATAGATGAAAAATATATTGAATTTTATTCTTTTACAGTACTCATAATTTATGAAAAAATTGGTAGGCCATTTATTAAGCAGTGAGTTTATTTGGCACATAGTAAGGTAACTTGTTAGGTGGAACCATATTTATTTCAATCCTTATGAAAAAATATGTATCATAATATTGGTATATTAAAATTTTATTAATTTACTCCATAATTTACTTATAAAAATTATCCATTGTATGCTTATTATTTTTGAAATACATAGGAGGGTGAACATGATCCCATATTTATTGCATACACTATTGACATATATACTTATACAACTCAGAATATAACACATAGATGGGATAGTTGGAAGGATTTGTCCACCCAGGGAAGTTATCATGCTTGAAATACATGGTGTCACAACAAACATAAACAAAATAATACATCATATAGAAACTATGGCCTTCTCTGACACCATGATATTGTTATTTTAGATTAAAAGAAATAATTTCACGTAGGGTAAGCTTCTCATCTTAATTTATAATAATTTTTAGAGAGGTACCTATTTTATCCTACTTTTAATAAAAACAAGTAAAATTTTAATGTTTTATATATGTTTAAAACTAGAAAATATCAAAATGTTAAAGAAGTAAAATAGTTAACTATTTTAATTTTGAGAAATTGATAAATACAGAAATGTGATATTTCATGAAATATTAAGAAGAGTTATACTTGCTTGTGAACAAATTTATGTTGATTTTTTAACTATCTATAAGTGGATATAATAATAAGGGGTGAATATACATGATTAAAATTTAGAACAAAATAAAAAATAGAATTTGTCCATGTTTGCTACAAGTGGAATACAATGGAAAATGTTCAAGCTTATTAGCTATGGACTTGTCCTAGTTGACTATGACATGTGATTAACAAAAAATATAGAAAGTAGAATTTTATAAATGATAGATTATAGGTAGAATAAAAGGATATTACTTGACATAACCATTGTATGTGGACAACATTTTACTGCATTTGATTTTTTTAATTACAAACTTGTCTTGGTTGGTTAAATATGCATAAAAAATTCCCATCGTACCTTTGGCACCTATCTCTGCTAAGAAATGTGAGATATCATACTTTTGATTATGCCATGTAGAATTTTTTGTTTCTCTTATCTTTCCTTGGAATCAATAAGATAATTTTGATAACTTTAAAACATGTAAAAAAGGGACTAAAGTAGGCTGAGATAATCTTAGTCACCCTCTTGATGAATTATCACTACCTACATATGTAATACTCCAAGTGGGGAAATTAATCCCATGTATTTCTCCCACTTAGAGTGATTGTGAAATGGTTTTCCTTGTCTATTTGTATTAAAATATAAAAATGGATTCGATACTTGGAAGTAATAGATTTTTACTTGATTTGAGATGCTTTATACTTTGCTTGTGGTTTCTCCTTATGAGTGATCTTGAATATATAAAGAATAAGGCAGATTTGAAATAGTGTGTAAGATAGAAACCAAGTGATAGAAAAGTGGGTAAAATTAATGACCTTTGATGTGTATATATATAGGAAAACCATTTGATAATTTCTTATACCCAACCATGTGAAACATGCAAGAATAACTAAAATAATGTTTAAATTTTTTTTAAAGTAGTCATTATTTGTGGTTTGATGCAGCCACTATAAGTGGATATGAGTGTAGATCAGTCATGTCCACCTAGCATGGACTTATCCAAAAGGATAAAGGACACTTGTCCTTTATTAGAGATAGTTTGAAGGTGATTTTAAGCATCTCAAGCATTTAACATTGAAATTTATGTGTAATAGTGATGACAAACAAAGTGTCTAAAACCACATATAGAGATAAATGACTTAGTGTAAATGATGAATAAGAGTCATGTATTTGTGCACAACTCATGTGTTTTAGTATATATCAAGAATTAACATTGTCAAGTACCATTGACTATATTTATATGTCTACCCCCACTTTTATAGTAATGAAATAATTAGAGTAAAAGATAAATAATTTGAACTTAAGTGTGTACAACACAATATATATTTGATTATGTATTTCAATTGTTTAAGGCACCAAAATTTATCAAACCATACAAAAAACTCAATGAGAAGTTATTTTGTTTAATTTTAAATTTGAAAAAATATTGAACTTTGATTTTTTTTTTTAAAGAGAACAAGGAAGGAGTACACATAAATGTTGGTGAAACCAAAATTGATATATAATATATAACTAAATGATGGATAATTTTTACCCCCTTAATGAATCACTTAGATAATTTTAAATAGTGGATAATCGAGAGTGATCAACTCCCAATTTTAATATCTAATCAAGCTATTGAGTTTGAAAGATGAATTATTCCAACCCTCATGAATGGGGAATAATATCCAACATATTAATCCAAAAGATGTGGAACCATGATGGGTTTTTTATAAGTGACATCAAATGATATTAATTTTCACTATACTTGAGAATATATCAAATGTGAAAAAGATGGAACCACATAATGGGTTCATTAAAGGTAATGCCAAAGTCTTTGAGCATCACAAAACCTCAACATACATTACCAATACATATTCAAATCACATCACTATAGACATATATAGATTTGAATTACAAGATAAAAAATATAATTAAGAATATAAATTCCTCCACCATGACCACATTTATCATATATTTTAACTAAAATGAATATTTTGCCTTTGAAATTTGTAATTGTTGACCAAATTTTGACCTTACATCAAAATTGGTCACCCCCTCTAGGTTGAAACTTCATAGGGTTATAAAAAAAATTGTCATGGTTTTTTCATGGTCTTATCATGGTCTTGGCATGGTCTTCAATAGTCCTAAATAGTTTCATATGGTCATATTTATCCTTATCTAACCTTGTCCAAGGTTTGGTCTTAGGTATACTTGTTTAGTCCTATGGGTCAATTACAATGTCTTGATGTTGTCAAACATGGTTAAAGGTTTAGTATGATTTAAGGTAATTATAAAAGGTTATTTAGGTGTCATTAATATCATA